>CAJVPK010000478.1:0-31318 GCA_910592015.1 Diversispora eburnea | reverse complement strand
TATAAGCAAGAAACAACCTTTAAGAGAGTCATTGGAGCTAGAAAATGAAATAAACCTTAGTAATGTTATTAAGCTGGATTCAAGTTTTTCATATGTTTCAGAACCTAAATATATAAAAATTATAGATAGAGAAGAAGAGGAAGACTTGTTTATATCAGATAATGAGTCAGTTAAGAAAACAAAAACTAAAAATAAAAAGAAAGAGAAAATAAACTCACTATTTAGATTTCTAATTTTTACTAGTCGTAAAAATTCCTTTTGCTTTTAAAACCCACTCAAATATTTTTCATCAACTATATTCTTTCCTTTTCTTTTAGTAATCCTTTATCTCCAACAGATTCTTTTATATTGATATTTCTAGCCTTTTCTTTTAGTAATTCTTTATCTCCAACATATTTTTTTATATCTGTTATTTTTCCTTCTTTCAGATTACCATACAATATTCATTAAGCTATTTTTTTGAAATCGCTTCTGAAATGGAAGCATACAAAGATTTAATTGCAGATTTGAATGGATTATTAAATACTAATCCAAAAAAATGTACATGCATTAAGACAACGTGGTGCAATTTATTGTACAATAGGAAATTATAAAGAATCGCTTACAGATTTAAATAAGTCATTGAAAATTGAAACAGAAATCGTGGGAAAGTTTTTTATAAGTTAGGTAAATATGACGAAGCATGCGCCGATTTTAATAAATCATTAGAAATTGAATCAAACGATGCATTTTATAACAAATAATAAAGAAATTTATAGTATGATCGACAAATATGAACAGGCGTTTTCAAATTATACTAAATTATTAGAAATTGATCCAAATGATGTATTTACCTTGAGAAGTCATGGGCCACTTGTCGTGTATTGGAAAAATGTGAAGAATGGCTTATATATTTCAAAACCCCATTTGATATAAATCCCAATAATAAATGGGAATTATGAGACAATGGAGAAATTTATCTTAAAAATGGTAAAATTATGAGGCGCTTGAAAATTTAAATAAATCATTAGAAATTGAACCAAATAACATAGATGCATGGAAAATTCGTGGAGAAACTTTTTATATGATGGGTAAAAATGATGAAGCTCTTAAAGATTTAAACCTAATATTAAAAATTGAACCAAATAATTCATTTGTTTTAAGAATTAAAGGATCAATATATCAGAATTTGAATAAATATGAAGAATCACTTGCAGATTTAAATGAATCATTAGGAATTAGTCCAAATAATGTATTAACATTGGGACATCGTGGAAGAACTTATTGTGCGATGTATAAATACAAATTACAAGAAATAGAACCAAATTATATATTTACACTATTTGATCAAGGAGCAATTTATTTTAAAATGGATAAAATGGAAAAATCACTTATCGATTTAAACAAATTTTTAAAAAATTGTCCAAATGAATTTAATGCATTTTTAGATAGAGGTTATATTTATGGAACAATGAATAAATATGATGAATCAATTAGATTATAACAAAGCATTAGAAATTTTGAACAAACTAATAGAAATTGACTTCAATAATGCATTTGTATTATATTTTCGATGTGAGGTCTATCGATTGTTGTCAAAATTAAACGAAGCACTTAAAGATATGAACAAATCATTAGCAATAAATCCAAATGATATTGATGCTTTATCAACTCGAAGAGATATCTATCGATTGTTAAAGAAATATGAAGAAGCCCTTGAGGATTGTAATAAGGTATTAAAAAAATATCCAAATGATGCATGGGCATTAGTTATGAAAGGAAGGACTTATTATGATATGGAAAAATATGAAGAAACTTTAACATTACTTGAAAAGTCATTAGAAATACATCCATATGATTTTTTCGGATTTGATTATTTTGAATGCAATATAGATCCAAGTAGAATGGACTTATATAACTTCCACCTTAACACAGATTGGAATATGGAAAATGATTTATATTGGGGTTGTGATGTAGAAAAATGTGAATATTGGGATCTTGATGTTGAATTTTCCACTAGTACAGAAATAACAGAAGTATGTGATGAATGTAATCAACCTTGTGCAAAAATATATGTTACATCATTCAAGCCGTTTTCAAAATAATTTTAAAAATTGGACTAGTAGTAATACTAAAATAGATGACTTTATTCAAAAATTACAACTTGCAGCAGATAGACCATATAAAGTTATTGAATGGATTCCATTTAATAGATTACGTCTTGTAAAATATATGACAAAAGGAGGATTTGGATCTATATATTCAGCTATTTGGAAAGATGGACAAATTAGAGGTTGGGATATGAATGATCAAAAGTGGATTCGTGTAAGAATTCAGAGTGTAGCATTAAAACAATAAATAATCTAACAGATCCAATTTCAGATATTTGAAAGAAATCGAATCAAATATTCAAGTAGTTGATGATCCACATTTTATTAGATGTTTAGGTATTACTCAAGATTCAAAACACATAATTATATGATAGTAATGTATGATAGTAATGGAATATGTAACATCAGGTAGTCTTCGTGCATATATGAATACTAATATTATGATTGTATGCAAACAAGAAAATCAAAAAATCAAAATCAAAAACTGAAAAAATTGTTGGAGTTTTACCTTATATTGCACCAGAAGTTTTATGTGGAGAAGAATATACTATGGCATCAGATATATACTCTTTTAGTATTGTAGCGTGTGAATTAATAACTGGTTATCCGCCATATTATAAGACTCCACATGATAATGATCTTACATGTCAAGGTTTACGTCCAAAAATTGCATCAAAAGTACCAAAAATAATGGCTAGATTAATTAAGGAATGTTGGGATGCTGATCCCAAAAAAATGACCAACATCTAAACAATTATTTACTATTCTCAATAAATGGTTAATGAGTAATGCTTTTGATGAATTTATTTTACCGACATCAACATTACCTTCTTACAAATTACATTCTGAAGCAATTTATGCGAGTAAACTTTTCAGTACCACAAGTTCAAAACCAGTAAATGCATCAAGTTTTGTGAAAAAGTTCAGTAAATCAATTAAATCAACTTCTGAAGATCTTTGTAAAGGTAAAAATTTATTTTATATTATCATTTATTTGATTCAAATATATTTAAGGCATAATAATAATAATTTATAATTTTTTTATAGTTTCAAAATCCGTTAGATTTAGTGAATTACTTAGTAAATTAACCAATTAGATTACTGAGTACGATCAAGAAAACCATTTTCCATTCTTTATAATGAGTCATTCATATAAATTTGATTTTTTTATTTATGCTGTAACTTTTACACTTTTATAATCTATTTAATTATGGCCGACCGTTGTTACTATTTTTTTTTTTTAATTTCTTTACTTTTATTTATTTCTTTTTGTCAAATATTATTATTTACAATTGTTTTTATTCATGTATCTATTTATTATTACTTTCTTTTGTTTTTCCTTCTCTTATTTCTTTTATTTCGTTTATTTCTTCTTCTTTATTATTTACTTATTTAGTAATATTCATTATATTGATGCGTGACGATTCCGATCACGTTTCACATGAGATTATCGAAATCATTATTGGTTAAGGTTGTTCAAATATACCAACACTGTACATCTATTTAAGCCATCCTTATTGTTCTAACAAGGCTTTGTATGGGAAAGGAATAATCTATAATGTTTTCCTTAATGTTAATCTTTTATTATTAATTTTTATATTATTAAAGTAGATTCTCCAAAATGTATAAATAGACTTTGATTTTATAGTTAGTTAGAATTTTATGGTAGTACGAACTTAATGAGCTTTGAATAATGTTTAGCTTGATAATCCTTTTAATGTTCCATTAATAAATTCATCCTTTAATCATTAATCAGATAGAAAACACTTAATAAATTGTTTCTCCCATCTTTGAAATTCTAGATTGAATTTTGTTAAATAAAGAAATTAACCTTACATCTTTATCTTTTATTTTGATCTTGAATAAAAAAAACTATCTTTTCTTTTAAATAAAATAATATCTCTACAAATAAAATAAATTACTTAACTGTAAATTCTGTCATGATCTCTATAACTGATAATTCTATAATTTGATCTGTCCAATATTTTGTGTAGCCGATCGATCCTGTGATCTTTTTGATATACTGTGGCGGTCTGCCCAGAACAAAGAGTAAAGTTACATCAATCAGTCCCACTAAATTGAACTCTCGTCACACCCCTTTTCATACTAACTCAGTGTACTCTTGTACATAATATTTCGTAATGCCCACTATCTGCCAGTAGGATCAAGCAGTCACTTGCCTACTCGCAACGAACAGATATATAAAATAAACTCTAACACAGTACACACAGGTGTGATCTGAAGGTACATGAGTAAGTGGAGTAAAAGTATTCTTTTACAGCTCACTATACAAACTTTCAAAATCTTGGCTTCAGACTTTATTCAGTAACTTTATTCAAGAAATTACAAAATTAGTAATAAAGGTATTATGGGCTGTTAACCATTTCTCATTAATATTACCATTATTACAAAATAAATTATTTAAAATGTTTCAAATTATTATGGAGTATGTCAAAACTATTAAACTTATTGCAAAGATATAACAACAAAAATATATCACTGCTTTGGCATGTCTTATCTCTGTTGCTAAATTGAAACAATATGTTTCTATCTTTATTATTTTATTTTTTTATTACAAAAATGTGTACCAAAAGATTATTTATTATTTTATTACAAATTAGGTGAAAGATTTTTGTAATTATTTGAAATGTACCAAAAGAAAATTAAAAATTATAAAAATTGCAAAATGAACCAATTCCTTTCACATCCTAAATTACCAGTTTATTTTATACACTTTCGAACTTGTTTTCCTTCACCCTTTGTTGTCATGTCCTTTTCTATTTTTAAAGATGACACACAAGGATGAGAAATCTGTCATCTAGATGGTAACACACTCATCCTGGTTACACTGTCATCTTACTGTCATCTCCCGTGACACTCGCAACATTTCGAAATCCCGTGCACATCCCATGTGGAATTCGTGCACCCTCAATACGATCATTTTTCGCATAATTTTGTTATTCTATACATCACGTGATAATGAATATTAGGTTGTATAAAATAAATGAATCAAAAACGACACCTTTGCTACTGGGATTGATCATTACCGCTTTGCCAGATCACATGAGATATACGCAAAATCAATGGTTTTTTTCCATTTCATTTCAGGCATTAAGGAAATGGCCATTCTGAAGTAACTACTGGGCGTATGAAACATCCCAATCTAGACAAAAAATTCAAAAAAAAACCAACGACGTGACATTTAAACATAGGCAGCGATCGTTCCGCTTCTCCCAAAAAAAATCTTCAAAAGAATACCATTTCTGGAGTATTACCCTATATAGCTCCTGAAGTATTAATTGAACAGAGACAGCGATTACAAAGATCACCCAAATACTGTCATCTATTCCTAATCGGCACGGAAAAAACCTCCGATAATTTTTTGCTTTTTCTAGAAATAAAAAGGAAATCTTCTAAAAGAATTTTCCAAAATACAACAATCACGCCAACACAAGAACTGGTCACAAAACAACTCATTATCATTAATTCATTTAAATAAAGTTCTAGAAGTTTCCCCATTCCTAATTTCGCTAGCTGTTTACAATTAATTATCAACAAAAATGGGTTGCCTAGAGGTATTTTTTCATTATAACAATGATTTTGACGGAAAAAAAAATAAAAATATTTGGTAAAAATTTTTTCCTCCATTTTTTTTACATCTACCTCAAGGAATAATATATTAGGGAAATTTTTTTTTGAAAAGGAAATTGTTTATAAGCACCATATGCAAATAAAAAAATCACCAGATTCCTGTTATACAAGTCTTTCGTTGTTTATATACTATATTTGGGTGTTAAAAGTCTGGTAAGATCAAAAAGCTACTTAAACGTTATTCATTTACGTAATAAACTCGGATTATTTGATGACACCCTTTTTTTTATAATAATGGAAGGACAATAAAAAATGTATAGATTCCATAAAAGATGTATTTCTCTCTCAGATTCATTTTTTGCATTTTCTTATTAATAAATCCCATTTTATGCTATAAACCAGGTGTCAGAGTCAATCATAATGGTGTAATAATCAATAATCAACTCTTAATATTTGGTGGAATAAAAACGAAAAATGATAAATATGGATCTGCATATGAATTATTTTATTTGGATTTGTTAAAGTCATTTAGTAATACAAATTTGACATGGAATTTAATCCCAGATGGGAATCTTCCAATATCTACATCAGTGTCAGCTGTTAGCGTTAGTTTGGATAATTCTACAATATTTTTATATGGAGGATTTATCAATAAGAAAGAAGGCTATAATTTTTCATCCCAAGTCTACACATATAATTATCCTACTAAAAAATGGGATACACCAGCAATTGCTGGTGATATTCCTCCTCCTAGACAGGGTATGAGAGGAGTAATTGATAGGTTAGGAATTATATATATATTTGGTGGATATAATGCCACTAATGCAACAGAATCAGAATATATAGGAACACTTTACAATGATATGAATATATTAAATACCACTTCAATGACTTGGACAACTTTAAGCATACACGAAAATCTTCCTCCGCGATTTTGTAGTTATTCAGCTAATATTTTATTAAATGGGATTATTGTTTATATTGGTGGAGGCGAATATGTTGCTAATACTACTATAATGACTCCTGTAAACATTAATAATGTAAGCAATTTAAATGAATAAATCATTTTTGTAAATATTGAATTTAATTCTTTACTACTCTCAAATAGATTAGACTATTTGATACTAATAAATATGAATGGTCACAGATGGTTTGTATTTGATATTAATTATAAAATATATAAAATTTATAAAATATTTTAACTAATATGCTTAATTTTAAGAATGCCACTGGTGAAACTGTTGATTCAAGGTGGTTTCATACTTCTGTGTTAAGTGAGTGTCTAATTTATTTAAATCATCCTTCATCTTTAAAACATAAAATTTAAATTAAAAATACATTAAATATTTCATATAGCACCAAATGGGTATATTGTTGTATTTGGAGGTTGTACATTTGAAGGGGAATTTAGTAATGTCTACTCTGTTAGTCCAAACCTTGTTATGTTAGATACAAATAAATCCCCTTTTGAATGGTCCATTCCAGAAAATTCCAAAATCAATTCTCCACCATTAATGTATGGACATGAAGCAAATTTATATTATAATTATATGATAATTACGTTTGGTTTTATACTTGGTAAGTAGATTTTAATATTTAATCTTTCTTTTTTTTAAAAAATTAAATTAATACCATTTATTTAAATTTTTTAGGAAATAGTACATGGATAAATTCCTCATATAATTCAGATATATATCTCTACGATATAACAAGTAGTAAATGGGTTACAACTTTTAATCCTCCAGTTATTATTTATCCAATCCAAAAATCATCATCTAAATCTTTAGTGATTGGGCTTGCAACTGGTGGTGGTGCAGTTATTGTTCTAACTTTAATTTTAGCTTTTATTATTTACAAAAAAAGCAAAAAAAGTGTAATAATTAAAATATCTGGAAGTCATGATAATAATACTTAAAATTGAATAATTCATATATTGTTGAATTATAGATATAAAAGAACAACTAATTCTTGATATAGTGCTTTATATATATTCTGTTATAATACTATCACGTCTATTATATTTAATGATTTAAACAAAAATATTATATTTATTACTACATATTCAAAGTTAAAAGTTAAAAAAATTCATATATTTTAAATTATTATTTTATTATTATGAAATTTTAATTAATTTAGTAGCCGTTAGCATTGTATAGTTCGCAATTTTGCTAAATAAATAATAATCGGATCTTGATTTTAAACGAATGCAATATCTCTGTATAGTATTTTAGTCTATTATTTTCTCATAAATTCCAAGTCTATTTAAATGGCATAAATAACCATTATTTCATTTTTGTTTCGAATTTCAAACTTTGTATTTTTTCTTTATTTTCGGATATTATAATTATATTCTTCAATTTTAATTTGAGATTTTTCATTTGTTCATATTTGAACTCTATCTAATTTATGATTTAAACACAACACACATATATAGAAATCTAAATGAGTCTTCATCTTATGAATATTCAGGAAGATACTAATATGTATTAAATGGAAGCCTATTATCATTATTATCTCCCCATTATAATGTAATAACATTTTACAATATTTTTTAACATCGTCCATTGAAAATCTCTAAATCTAATCTCATAAAAAGTAGATCTTATGATTTTATCCATTTTAATTAGTCGTGTGAAATCATCTCTGTTTATTGTCGTGTCCCAAAGTATACCAACAAACACTTTTAGAAGGGCTATTTCTGAAATAAGTTGTAAAAGTTCTATTTTCGTGTTAAGTAGTGCAGTAGAAGCTGAAAGAAAGAATTCAATCATATTTGCCATTTCTAATTCTGAAAAGTAATTCTGTTGAATAATATCACAGCACAGGGCCACCATTGGTGAATTTAAATTTTTGGATTTCAAAGCAGTGCAGTATTGATTACATTCAAACGAGGTGAAAGTTGTAAAACTATACATTTTCTAAAATTTCAAAGAAAACTTTTGTCATCCTCTTTTGTGAAAACACGACTTATAATCGATCCTATCAAAGGGAAAGGTTCTCAAGAAAAATATTTTGATAAATGTAAAAATTATTTGTGACTCTATTGAAATAATATCAAGGTATCTTGCAATAAGAGATCGTATAAGAATTAAATTTTTTCATTTACTTCAAGTTCATTCAGAACTTTGACATAATTTATGAATTCTTTAGAAAGAATTTCACATCCATCAGAAGTTAAACCAAGTCTTACTATTTCCTTAGTATCTTTCAAGGAAATTGACTTTGAAACAACAAATTCATTGAAATTTTGTAATAATTGAAAAGATGATAATTTTCGAGATCAAATCAGCTTTCCAGTATAGGTTATGATTTTTGTGGCTTGTTTATGCCATTTGATCTATTTGGTGAACATTGATACTTCTATATATTGAGCCTCATTATCGTTACTTTCCGAATAAGATAATCTTCAAAGGTGTAATTAGCTCTCTTTTCTGAAAGTAATTACATAAGAGCTAATTAAAGGTATACTAACATTGTACTTGAATTTTTCCACCAATAAACGTGTAAGTACACAGGAGATGCAATGTTGAAAGGATGCTATATTTAAATAAACGATTAGTTGTATCCTCGACATATGGCTGAAGTTCTCCAAATTCATCACAATTATCTTTCTCCTGCTTAAGTTTAACTATTTGTTCTAAATGCATTATTAAAGCCTGTACAGATATTTTAAATTACTTTCATAAAAATTAATCTACAATAAAAGATAAATTTTTTTGTAAATGCAATAGATGACACAACATAGCACAACCAAAAATGAGATAGTGAGCTTTTTATGTATTAAATTGATATTAATAATTGAAATATTATCAATTTTTATTTTTTTTATAATATATATATTATTTATCTCTTTTAAGACATTTTTATGATTGTGAAAATCCCACTAAAGGGGAATTTGCTACCAAATCAGGAAATTGTTGATTAAGGGCTTTAATAAGTTCAATTAATTCTAATTTTGTTGGTTCTTTGAGTTGATCATCTGACGAAAGAACTTGAGCAAATATATTCAATAATTCAGGAATATGATTTAATGCCTAATAATAAATGAATTAATGAATGAATATAATTAATCATATGATAGATATTATATAAATATGAAAAAAAAAATACTTACAAAAGTATTATTCCCACGGAAAAGCATGAAAATACATTGGAAAACTGGTTCATTTTCTTCATAATCTTGTTTTAAAGGTAATTTGTGTAATATAACTTCTAATACCTACATAATTAGGTAATAATACAAAATAATTAATAAAAATAAAATAAAAATAACAATAAATAAAATAAATAAACAATTAATAATAAAATAAAAAATTATATATATATAACCTGATCCATAGGAATTAATTGTGGACAAGTCATAATCATTCTACACACTGCACCACATGCATTATCTGTTACATTGAGTGCTGATTGACTTGTAAATAATGGATAAATTTTTGATAATATAAGGTGATATTGACTATAATAACAATAATTATTAATAATATTATTGATAATCATTAATATTATGAATTATTATTAATATTATAAATTACCTGCTAATATCAACATTTGTATATTGGCAAAGAAGTCCAATTGCATAAGCAGCATTACTTCTAACTTCTTCCTCTTCATCATTTAATGCTTTAAGATATAAAGGTAAAAGTTGCTAATAAAATAAAGAAATAAAAATATTATAAAATATTATAAATATTATAAACATAAATAAATATCATAAATATTTTAGATAGATAATTACTTACTTCTGTAAATTCAGATATGCCGGATTTCAATCCAGCAGTAGATTCACCTAAACATCCTATAGCCATTGATCTATCAGCTATTGGTTTAGATTTTTTCTTGAAAAATAAATAATATTAAATAGAAGTATAAATATAATTTAAATATAAAATATTAAATAAATAGAAAATAGAAAATATTTAATTGTATAATATAGAAATATATGTATGTTACTTACATAATATTTAGTTATATATGGTAAATATTCTTTAAAGAAAGGAACAAAATCTACTCCCATTACGGAAGCCATGGCAGCTACCAGATCTGATGTACTATTTATTAGGAGGGCATCACATTCAGCTTCCTCTTCATCATCCAATAACCCTTCATCATCTCCATTATCTTCTTGACAAAGAGCTTTTCTTTGATATAGCAAGAGAATATATTCACAAATTTGTTTTACATCTAAAAATAAATAAATAAATAAATTAATTGATTTTCATAAATTAAAATTAAAATATAATTAAAATATTAACATACAATCAGCAATAATTGCTGGTCCACAAATCTTTAATGCGTCGACTAATTCTGTGCATATCTGAATTACAACGGTTCTTAAATAAAATAATAGAAATAATAATATAATAATAATAATTAATAATTAATAATTAAAAAATATTATAATAAATAATATAAATAATATTATAATATAATATAAATTTATAATCAGATTAAATTTAGTCACACGTTTTAATTCAAAATGAGCTGGGTTAATAGCAAAATATTTCATCATATAATAAAAATATTAAATAATATTCTTACATGGTAATATAAATAATAATATTAAAAATTAACATACTTGCATTCTTCATCCCCCCAAATAGTTAAAATTGTAGGCATAACTACTTTTACCATATTTGCCACATTTTCATGTAACGGAACTTTCTAATAATAATTAATTAATAATATAATAATCAATAAATAATAAGTAATAATAATTAATAATTAATAATTAATAAAAATAATTATTAATAATTAATAATAGTAATTAACAATTAATAATAATTATTATAGATTATTAATTAAAAATAATAATCAATAATGATAAATAAATAAATTAATTAATTAATTAAAAATAATAATAATAATTAATTAATTAATTAATGTAATAATACCAAATTTAAGCCAGGTTCCCATTGAACAGGGTTGGACATGCTATAAAAAGTAATTAAAAATCGAATTAAAGAGCCAACTGCAGTTTTTCTTACAGATTCGGAATGATAATTGGATAATTTTATTAATTCTTGAAGAGAAGAATCCACATAAGGAAGAAAATGGGAGCGAGTATTTTCAAATATTTCTCCTATTGCATCAGAAGCTACTTCTTTTTCATCAACGATAGCGGAATTAATAGTAATTGTCCCATTTTCATCATCATCTTCTTCGATATCTATATCTGATGATAAATTTTCTTCTACTAAAATAAATAATATAGATTAAAAAAAAATAATAATAATATAGATTAAATGATAGATTATATAATTAAATAAATAATTAATTACCATCAACACTAAATAAATCGTTCTCTTCCATTTGACAACTTTTTATTAATTGAGGTACAATCGTGCTTAAATACGGAGAAAATTCTTCTTTAAATATTCGAGAGAAAACTGCAAATAAGCAATAACTACATTCACGAAGTCGAGCAGAATCCATAAGACAACTTTCTAATGCTAAATGCATTAATTCATTTGCATATGGCTAATTATAATAATAATTATAATAAAATAATTAAATATAATAATTATAATAAACAATAAATATAATAATTATAATAATTATAATAAACAATAATTATAATAATTATAATAATTATAATAAATAAATAATTCAATAATAATAATTATAATAAATAATAATAATAATAATAATAATTAATAATTAATAATTAATAATTAATACCTGAATTAATTCTTTACCAACAGATTCAGCAATAGCACCAACAGTATCAATAGCTATACCACGTAAAAGCAAATTTTCATTTGTTTGACTTAATGTCATTAAGATTTTTAATCTACTTATTACTTGAGGAAAATAAGATTTGAATCCCTAAAAAAAATATTTTTAAAATATTTAAAATATTTAAAATATTTAATATAACCAAAATATTAATTAAATATAATTTTACGAATAATTAATATAATATTATTACCTCTCCAGATGCATGAGCAGCACTTCCAATAGCAGCGGCGACAGTTGCTTTTAATTCATTAACTCCATTATCCAATAAAATAATTAATTTTTCCATTAATGTTGGAAGATATTGAAGAATTTCATCATTTAATCCTTCCAATATAGAGTCAAGTGCATTACAAGCTTGTTTTAGAATTTCATTATTTGTTTCATTCATTAATTCGAATATTAATGGTAATAAAATTGCATGTTTAGATGCTACTTTATGATCAAGTTCATCTGTAATAAATGTGTATTAACATAATATAATTAAACATAATTAATATAATTAATATAATAAACGAATCTAATATAATATAATGAATATATACCTGCTAAACATCCTAATGCTATACATGATCCCCTACGCACAATAACTTCAGGATCACGTAATCCATTGCAAACAAGAAGAAATAATTCATCAAATTTTGGAGTCATGTAATCGGCACATCCTTCAATAAGGACCTTTAATATTATAAGAATAATCGTAATAATTGTAATAATTGTAATAATTGTAATAATTGTAATAATTGTATTAATTATAATAATAATTGTAATAATTATAATAATTAAAAATATAATTAAAATAATTAAAAATATAATAATTATAAATTATAATAATAATAATAAAACTTACAGCAAATGCCATCATTCCGGCTTTTCTATATCTTGGATCTGGGTTTTGAGTATACGCAGTAACATAATCCATAACAATAGGAAAGATTTGTTGAGGTGGTAATTTTGTGGATAAAGTATTTATTACTCTAAATGCCATCTATTAATAAAAAATGTGTCAGTATTTAATGTAATATAATTATAACAATATCAAATAATATAAATAATATCATATAATTATAATAATATCATATAATATAATATAATATAATATAATGTAATAAATATTTACCCGTGAAGGAGATTCTTCATCCATGTCTTCAGGATCATTTTCTGTACCAATGGGCATTAAATGTTGAATAATAGGACCAATAAGTTTTAATCTTTGAACTTTTGCCTTTTTACTGTAATTGGAATAATTAGAATAATTATTAGAGTAATTAAAATAAAATAATTAATTATTATTAATTAATATTAAATAATGAATTAATTAAATTAATTAATTAATTAATTAAAAAATAATAAATTAATAATCTTACTAAGTGGAAACCAAAATTAAAAATTGTAAAGCCATCACACGAATAGATTCATCATAATTAGGTTGACTTGCAACAGCCAAAACAAATTCAATTAGTTGTGGAAAATGATGAGAAATAAGTGGTGTATCCTATATTTAATAATAAAATATTTAATAATAAAATATTTAATAATAAAAATATTAATAAAAATATTAATAGAAATAACTAATGAATATATTATTATGACATTATAAACGTACCACAAGTAACAATGAATCAATCAATTCAAAACCTTTAATGACGGAATCATTATCACCATCATTTAAACATTGTTGAAGAACATTAATCATGCTTGGAATCATATCTCGAAACATTTGCTAATTTGATTAAATTAAATTAAATAATAATAATTAAATAATGATTATAAATAATTATTAATTATTAATAATTAAATAATTAAATTAATTACAATTTCTTCTTTATCCTCAACTTCAATAAATTCTGCTACTTTTCCCAAAGCCCTTTATTAAAATATATAAAATGATTAATAAATAATTAAAATATTACTTAAAAATAAATCATAAAAACTTACTGTAACGTGGTGACGCGAACATTTTTACTTTCTGGATCATTTAAAGCAACTGCAAACATTTGTAAAAGTTGTCGAAGATTATCCACAAATACTTCGGTTACTTCCAATAATGAGAAAACTATAAATATTCCAATCTATTTTTATATTATTTTTAAATTATTTTTATATGATATTATAAGTTATATTATTTATATTATTTTTTAATTTATATCAATTACAATTATATTAATTAATTATACCTCTCGTTGGATAGCAAGTGGACTTTGACAAC
The DNA here is from genome assembly GCA_910592015.1 of Diversispora eburnea. NCBI lineage: Eukaryota > Fungi > Glomeromycota > Glomeromycetes > Diversisporales > Diversisporaceae > Diversispora > Diversispora eburnea. The sequence goes on along the minus strand of CAJVPK010000478.1, from coordinate 16,687 downwards.
ATTGATATAAAAATTGAAATAATTCATTCCAACTACCAGATGGCAATTCAATTTTACCAATAGCTGAAATAACCCGTGCTGTAGCATGACGAACAAGATTTCTAAATACAAATAATTAAATTAATTAATTAATATAATTAATATTATTAATATAATTAATATAATTTGAACTCACTCTGGTTCTTGCAATATAACTTGAAGTAATTGGTTTTTTACATATAAATTTTGGTTGGCATCAAGTTTTGACCACCATTTCGATGATCGCTTTTTTAATTCAACTGCTGCAAGTTGTCGTACCTGATATTCATATATTATTCACATATGTACATATATGTTATTCATATATTATTCATATATTATCCATATATTATTATATTATAATAATCACCTGCCACTTTTCTGAACTTGATAATATATGCACAAGAGCAGGAACACATTCTTGAATACTATAAAAATTATTATTCAAAGTAGATGTTGCCTTTTTAATTATAATTATAATTATGTTATTATTAATAATAAAGAATATAAGTTTATTAATTAAATTAATTATTATCCCAAAAATTATTTTTACTATTAAAAGAATTTTATTTATAGATACAAACTGTTCTTATTCTCGCGGTATCTGTGTCACCGAGCACTAATTGGTTAAGAAGTTCTTCTAATCCGTTGATAAATTGATATTGTCCCTTTTTTTTTAATAATATGATAATAATTATTAAATATTTTAATTATTTAAAACTTATTAAAATTTTTTAAGATCTATAATTTTCTCTACTTACCTCCATTACTTTTAAACTATTACTCTATTAATACTCTATTACTCTATTACTATTATTATTATTATTATTATTATTATACTATTACTATTATTATTATTAAACCGATTCACCGATTCAATTACTTTTACTAAACCGATTACTGATTAGGATAAAAAAAAAATACGAGACTATATTTTTTTTTTGACATTTGAGCCAATAAAAATATTAAAATATTTAAAGATTGTGTAACATCACTACCCATCTTTGTTTCGTGTCTTGTATATTGAATCCAATAAGATAGTCTTTACTATTCCTATATAGGTTCAAGTCTCAGAGTCAGGCGTGAACCTGTCCTGGCTCTGTTCACCTCTCTTTAATCCTCAAATCGCAAGAATCGCATCTAAACGTTTTTGATCCACCAAGATTTTTTTTTTAATGAATTCGCAATTCCCACAAATCTTCGATGTATACTCTTCTGTGCATTCAATTATCTTGCTTTCTGTTGCTAAACCTGAAATGTGACCATGTGAGCACCATCCGTGCTATCTTTGACCTGATCTTTCTCTTGTTCTTCAAGACCATGTTTGGAGATTTGAATTTTTGGTAACAGTATGACCTCAACTCTTGCATAACCAGCGAGCCAATTGATGATGGCATTCATTGACCAAGTTCCTTATCTTTTTAACGATCCTTTGCATCTTCATTCTCAACCTGTATTGTTTCCTTTTGTTTGATCTACCGAGAGCTTGATCTTTGTCACTTTGCAAGTTATCGTACTTTTTTGATAATTTAAAAATCCTGTTAAGGTCTCCGTTACCCCACTCAACGATTTGTCCTTCTGGATCATAACACGTCATGAATGTTCGAACGACAGGATCGAGCGATATTTGACATCTTGCACAGGTCAAATAAAAAAGAATAGGTGGCGCAAAAAGGAATTCCGATTTTTAGCTGATTTATAATATAGGAATCACCATTTGGTACAGTGATTCTTTTGTATTTGACTAGTGTTGGTTATCGATGATATCTAAAAGAACTGGCACACATATGCAAAAATGTCCTAGCCCTGTTCATGATTATGTTTACTGTGTTACTAACCAATGGTACTTTTTGTGACGTGATAATGGTCTTCAGAAATGCATACGCTCCCTTTGTTTCTATTCCAATCTCTCGCCAGTATTGAGATGGTATGAAATCGATCCTTCTTCGATTTGTACTTCATACTGAAGTTACTACCGCGCATTTTTATATTTGTCTTGTAAGCACTCATCAGTTGTCAGATCACAAAAGATCTCACTTCTCTCAGTGTCTTTTTCACCCAAGATAGTTTCTCGTTTGTGAAACACTCGTTATTCAGGTAATGTCTTCTTATGATATTCATATCATTTATATTATCATCTTGTAACATCTCAAGGACTTTGTTATATGTCCACCTCACGGTTCCCATCCACCTTAACTTTTCTTTTTCTTCTGGTGTCGGATGCATTTTTATCTTTCGAATCTTCAATCTCTTATGATTCTATGATCTAAGTCCATTATGTCTTGCTGTGAAGACAGTAATGATCGATAATAAATCCTCGGCAAGCTCACCAGATTCGGTGTCATCAATGTTGATGTCTGAACCGAGTAACATGATTTTTGTTCCATTCTTACTAAGGATTCATTTGACAAGTTCATGAGCGAACTTGTAGAATCTGTCTTTTCTGACAATCTCTTCAATACATCTTTGGATATTTCTGTTTGAGGTATTCACATTGCCTATCAAGATCCTCTTTTTGCTAACTTTTGCGTAGCAGATCATTTATCCTCCCCTGATTTCCACAGAGTATAACCTGTTACCACCTGGTGTCCTGATGCTTGATATCTTTCCTTAATTGTTACACCTCAATTTTTCGGATGAAACTTCGTATGTTTTTCGAATTTCTTGCACTCCCCCTTCAAAAAAAGGGACACCAATTTTTAAGAATGATTGTTTCGTTGGAGATAAAGAATGGTTTTTATTGATTACAGGGTAATTAAAACATTTTTATATGATAGTAATAAATTGAATTGAATTAAATCAAAAGTTGGACTTATTTATACTTTACAAAAGATATTGTTTCATCATCGACGATGAAACAATAATGCAAAATACTATTGTTTAAAACAATGATCATGATTAGTAAAATAATTAATAAAATAATAGATTTAATTATTTATTGTATTATTGACAATTTAAATTTTTGGTAATAAAAAATTTCAGGTTAAAAATATTAAAAAACAATAATATAAATTTATAAATAGTAAATTTTATTTTTGCATTATGATTATTCAGGGAATCACGAAAAAAGATTTTAAGCATATCTGACAATTTCGATCAAAGAAAATTTACTCTAACCAAAATGATTTTAAAATTAATCTTTGAGAAATGTTCCGCATTCGATTATTTTTCAAATAACTTTATTGATATTTTGATTGAATTATGTGAACAATTCAATCCTATTTATTTACAAAGATTAAGTTTCTTGGAGTTGCAAATCCTTATAATACTACAAAGCCTGAAAATGATATTTTAAATCCGTTATCTAAAATTTGTAAGGAAATTAAGTGCATGAAGATAAGGCCTTTTTCTACTCCTACTAGTGTTCTATGATCTCGTTAATTTAAGGTCAAAGGAATTTACGAAAATTTATTTATGGGTATGCAATCTTTATGAAATGCCCGAAGTTATGAATGCAATTTGGGGGGCAAAAAAAAAATACCAATTTTTAGAAAATTGCTAAAGCTCACCGGTGGTGATTGTAACCGCTGGGCAAAATTAAATTTAAGTGAGCAAAGTTAGGATTAGGGGTAGGGTTGATCAGGGAATTATGTAATTTCGCCCAGCGGTGACAATCATCACTGGTGAGCTTTAGCAATACGCAATTTTTATTATTTGTAAAACATTGTAGAGAATTACTAAAATAAACAAGAATAATAATGATTTTATTTGATTACATTCTTATTCCCAAATTATAGATATGCTACAAGCGATGTTTTTATTCTTTTAAAAGACTACGAGTTGTTTTTTTTTAAAAAAAAAAAAAACAAAATTAAGGGTGAGATAATTTCTAGATGCCATAGTTAATTACGATGCAGGTTGATTTTGGAAAGAAGATATTCATACACGAATAATTAAAGTCATAAAAATATTATTTATTAGGAGTATTTATGAATTAATATCCAAAAAGGATGAACAAAATTTGAGTTTTTGATCCGGAGCAAAAATTGATCTATTTTTTTCCAAATATGATAATCGAATAATGTGGTGGTTGTTTACTTATCACCAATTAATCATAATTCTCATTTTTGATTACCTACTAAAAAAATGTATATTGTTTTTGTCAATAAAATCAATTATCCGGTTCGGTAATTATGATCAAAGTGCCAAATAAATTCGTTATTTGATAGTTATAATAGTTTATTTTTTTTTATTCGGCAATGCAGTTATTATTCGGTACAACAAGTAAGTATAATCAAATTTAAATAAACAGAAAAAATTACTATAATTAATTAATAGTAACATTTTCAGCATTGAAATAATAATTCTTTATAGTTGTACTTTTATCGGATTCTTCAGATTGTTACGTATTAGGTTTTATATGCATATGCATTGGAATGTAACGGAAGATTTCTTGTAGAATCCATAAGAGGTTAACAGAAAGGCTTAGTTACTGAAGATGTTTTTTTTTAATAATGATTGCGATGTTGACTTAGAAAGAGACTAATAGAAAGCATATTAAATTAAAATGTATAAAGAAATTTTTAGCATAAAATAAATAACTTACTTGATCATTTAATGCTCCTACACTACCAATTAGTAAAGACAATGCTTCTTCTTTTGTTGAGTAGATGGACGGGCATAAATTCTATATGAGAATTCACTTTTATGACCTGTAATTGACATAGTTGTAATAAATGGAACTCCTTGCCGAAAAAGTTTTGTAATGGGTGTTGAACGACCTGAATGATTCATATCACGATCAGCTAATTCAATTCCAACTGTAGCACAAATATTTTTCATAAATAATCGGCATGTTTCTTCTCCTAATCTTATCAATATACCATTCTATAGAAGAGTCTATTAAATAAATTTTATTAAATAAATAAAATTCAAAAGATTTTTACTTATTTAAATACCTTTTTGTTATTTATTAATTGGTAAATGAAAAATTCACATTTATAGGTTATTTAGAAAATATCATGAATAGGCTTCTGGATCTGGTGGTACAGGGATTACAAGTTTCCATCTATGTCACCTTGATCATTTTTTTGTGAAAATTTAGTAAATTGAAGACTTCCATCTGTCATAAAAGTAAACTGTGATGTTGTTAATCTATAATGTTCGCCACCACGTAGTTGAAACAACAAACAGCACCACATAAAAACACGGTACTGTAATCCTTGAGGTGATTCAATAGAAATAGCATTATGCTGAAATATCTAAAAAAAATTTTGCGGAATTTCAGAATTGTGAATTTATATCACAATTATTTTCAAGAAATCCGTGTAAATTAGTTGTAGTACCATCTTTAATAAGTGGTGGTGTGGACATGCTTCCAGTCTTATTAAACAACTTTTCCACAGTTTGAAATGTGCACTAAATTCGTTAATGAATTTTATATTTTTTGAATTTTATTATCTTTTATCTAATTATAAATGTTAGTTTGTAAGAAAAGTATATGAAAATTTTTTTTAGACATATGTGTGATAATGAAGGCGCGCATGAACAATTTAAAAAAATCAAAACCAATGGAAAATGATGACATCCCGGTAGCAATCTGTCTTTTGAAAAGAAACATAAGCAATTTTGATAATTATAAATAAAGATAATGAAAAGAAATAAAAATTGGTAAAAAAAAAGAAAAAATCTAGATCCTTTTGATAATAATCATTGTGATAGTAATTGATAAAGATTATGTTGACTACTTTAAAAATTAAACTAAAATCTATTATATATTATCGTCAATTACTCCTTCGGCGAGAAGAACTAATTCTGTTACTCCTTTATGTAAGAATTCAAATTCTACTTCTAAAAATTAACAATAAATAAAATATTCAATATTATTATTCATTGTTTTTATTTCATTGTTATTATTAATAAAATTAAAATTTTAATAAATTTTAATAAATTTTCTTACTCATTTCTTTCAAATCTTCAATATCAACAAGAACATTAGTTTTATTACTTTTTTCTGCATCTGAAATTTTAGCTTCAAGAATATCAGAAGAACGAAGTCTACTAATCCATTCTCTAATTGATACTCCTTCAAATTTTCCTCTATTTTTGGTTGATTTTTCGCGTCTTCTTTCTTTTTTATAATAATAATATACTTGTGTTTGATTTTCATTTGATTCTTCTAAATATTTTTTTTTACCAATTTTTGATTTTATACGTCCTGCTGAGGTAATTTCTTCGTTATTATTAAAAGCAATATCATAAACATTATCATAAACATTATCATAAACATTATCATAAACATTATTATAAACATTATTATAAGAAGATGAATTGGAAAGAGATGAATTGGAAGACGCTGAATTAAAAGATGTATTGGAAGAAATATTATTAAAAAATGAATTGGAAGAAATATTAAAAGATGATTGATTTGATTGATTCGAGGATTTATTTTGTGAATTTTTTCGATTATTTGAAAATAATTTCATCAAAGTGGCGTACATTTTGAAATAATATTAAATAATTAATAATTGTTATGTACTGTAAATGAAACGAATTATAAAAATGGAAACAAAAAAAAAATAGTGAATATATATTTATTTTGATTTTTATATCGATATCATTAAATCAGATTTACAATTTTATTATACAATTGATATTTATCATAGTTGTTATATTGGTTGTGTTTTGATTTTAAATTTGAATCGTGATTCATTGATATATTCAAAATTATTTTCTCTATAACTTATAATACTAAAAGTATTTAAAAATAGGTTGATAATATTCCAAAAATTGATGTAATATGCCTTATAAAATTTCTGATTTCTTGTCTTTATCAGTTTTGAAGATAATAAATGTTAAAAAATATAACAGATAGCATCTATTATAAATAATAAAATAATAAAGATAAAAAGAAATATATAAAATCAAGTCATAATTATATATTGTTTAATAAAATTAGAAATATAAATATTAAAATAATGCATTTTGTACCATATATGTTTTATTAACATACAACAATAAATAGTCTATTACTATAGTCAACTTGACCAATCGGATAATATAATAATTTATAATTTACAAAATTTATTAGATGAAATATAATAAAGAAACTATTTATAAAAATTAAATAATATATAATGATATTAAATATTGATATTATTGACATTAATCAAATAATATACATTTAAATTATCTTCTAGATTAATCATTCATTCATACTAATTCATAATTCTTATACAATTCTTATACAAAACATATAAAATTCTTATACAATAAATATAAAATACTTATTCAATGCTTATTTAATTGTAATTCTTATACAATTCTCTTCATGGCATAAAACCTATGTAACCTAAATGAAGCTTTATAAACTCCAAATTCTTTATGACTATCACTATATAATTCGCCATCTTGTTTAGTTGCGCAAGACAATACAATATCAATTCTTTTCTTTAATTCACTAATATTTTCCTCCACCATTTCACCAATTTTACCACCCCATGAACCTATTGGAACAAGTTTTGTCACATGGTTTATCGTGGTAGAATCGATATCTTTATTAGAAGCTAGAATTTCTGGTAAATGAAAAACTAAATATGGATCAAGACCCTTTTTTACGCAAGCATCTCTGACTTTTGAAATTATAATAACAAAGAAAGTTATATTGTTAAAATATATATTTCCACAAAAAATGAAAATAAAAGATAGAAAATTATACATACATCTACTTATATATTTTTTTGAAACAGGTCCGTTATTAATACCATCACATTCGGGTTCTATTGACTAAAAAATATAAATAAGTAAATAATTAATTAAATCACATATCACATAAATCACATGATCATCATTACGTATTATATTTACCTCTATCCATCCACCAGGTTTCAAAACTCGCACTAACTCTTTGAATACCAAATTTTGCCATTGTTGTTCAGTGTAATTAAGAAATTTTAGCCTTATGTGTATGAAATCAAATAAATTATCTTCAAATGGTAATCCATTATTTAAATTACATTGAATAAATTGTACATTAGATGGATGTATATTCGGAAACAAGTGAACAAGTTCTACCCCAGTAAAAAATGATTTTGGAAAATCCGAACTCATGTCACATATCCAAGTTCCTATTAATAAGAAGAGAAAGAAGAGATGAAAAGAGATGAAAAAAGATATGAAAAGATATGAAAAAAGAGGGAGAAATATGAATATTATTTATATTATTTTTTTTTATATATTTTAGTAAATACAGTAAATTTATTCTATTAAACATAAATTACCTGGTCCACATCTGATAATATTAATTAAATAAATAGTTAAATAAGTTAAATAATTAAATATACAATAATTGAAATAAATTAAAATAAATATTATAATAAATATTAAAATATTAACCCATAATCTAAAACATTTGCTCCACCATTTGCTAATATTTCTTTAACAGGCGCTAAAAAATTTGCTTTCCAAATTGAACGATACATATGATGTTCTACTTGAACTCGATCAATTTCTTCATCATCATTGAACAATAATTTATTGTCAATGTTTGAAAAATTCTTTGATAATTTTCCAGATTTTGTCAAATTTCGTTTTTTTGATGATATATTTCCCATATTAATTAATGATATTATAATATTTATAGTATTTTTTCCTCGTATTCCTTTTATTTCAAAAACGAGGAGAAAAAAAAAATTTTAAAACGATTAAAATTTTGAAATATTTTATTTCTTCTATATTTATAATTTATTTCATTTTATTTGATTGGATAAAAAATTTAAAATTAAATTATTCGAAATTAAAACGAAATTAAACCAAACCTAAGATGATCATTTAATGTGAACAAAATAATATATACCGAACTTTAGATTCAGTAATTTATCAAGAATTCAATATTATCATCATCATGCAGGGACGAAAACTAAGTTTTTGTTTCATTCTCATGAACTTAACTCTCCTATTAGTTATAAGTTAAACTTTGAATTTATAAGTTATAAATATAATTCAGAAAATATTCATCATCATTATTTAGCGAAGTTTTGTATTTATTTTTAATAAAATGATTGATTGAATCAACTCAAAATCTGTTAGTCTTAAAATGTACCATTAATTAAAAAAAAAAAATTGATAAAATTAAGTAAAAGATGCACAAGAAACAATATAAAATTCCAATTTAATTTTTATACAATATACTGTATATATATATATATATATATTAGTCATTTATTTTGTCATTTAACCTTATGTTATTTAAAACCTTAGAATATTCTAAAAAATATTCCAGAATATTACATAAATAAAATGTTTCATGAATTTATTGTCGTAGCCGTAATAAAGTGAATATTATAATATTATAGAGCTTTAATGTTAAGCAATATTATCATGCCCATTGAATTCTATTCATGCGAGGATTTCTGGTTTGAGCAATTTGTTCCACATCTTTTGGTAATATATCTCCAATAATAGAATTCTTTTCTTTAATTTCCATAATATTAAAAGCCAAATTATCTTTATCATTTCTACGCAATCCTGGTCCACCTAAACCAATGTTGACATATGGATATAAATCTTGATATAAATATTTTGCCCATTTCCTTCCTCTCTCATTAACATATGTCCATCCTGCACCAAATTTTGCGTCATCCCATACTTGTTCACTTTCCCATACTCCAAGAATATTTAAAACTTTTACAGATTTCTCGGGCATAATTGGCTTCAAAAGAATGCTAGCAATGCGCAAAGTTTCAAATGAATAATAGAAAGCTCGTTCGATTAAACTTCGATCTTTAATTGGACCACCATCTTGTGGTAATAAACTTGAGAAATGATTATTGGCCTGAAAAAAAAAAATAAAAGAAATAATTGTTATTAGGAGATCAATTTAAATTGTTCTCAAAGGATAAAAAATAAAATAACAAATAAAAATAAAAAATACATAAAAAAATAAATAAATAAATAATAAAAAATGATAAATAATAAATAAATAAAACATAAAAATAAAAATAAAAAATAACATAAAAAATAAAAATACCATTGTAATGACATAAGTAATATGCTTCAACACATTTGAAAAATCGAAATTTTCATAATAATTTTCAACAATATCTGAAAATAATAATAAGAATAAAAAAAAAAAAAAAAAAAAAATTAATTATACTTTGTGTATATATATAAATATTTTAGATAAAATAAAAAAAATACCCGGAAATTCGGTTAAAGCATTATGTAAAAGCAAATCATCATAATCAATTTTATTTTTTTCATATTCGGGGTATTTAGGTACCCATGTTGAATAATAGATGTCACTATTACAACAATTATTTATTGCCTTTCCTAATTGATTAACTAAATCTTTATGATATCGAATACTAATGTTTTCTAATGCGAAATCTTTAAGAATTTAAAAATTTTAAGAAATTAATAAATTAAGAAATTAAGAAATTAAGAAATTAGGAAATTAAGAAATTAAAGAAATTAGGAAATTAGGAAATTAGGAAATATTTCGAAATTTATTTACCTGATGGTTTTGGATCATTACCGTAAGCCATATAAATATATCGGCAAGCATCTACGCCATATAAATTTATAACTCTTTTAATTTTAGCATCATAATTATAAGATTTAAATGAATTGGCGTATATTTTCTTAATTGGCGGTATATCAGCTGCAATTAGAAATGCTGGTCCATTTTCTGCATGAATCCTAATAAGAATATTAATTATATAAATTATATATTCGAAATATTAAGATGAGAATATAAGGACAAGAAATATTTTGTACAAAGTTGAAAATTCGAACATACTTTAATGAACGAACATTGCACACATTAATATCAATTGGCCAATGCTTTTTATAAGGTTCTTCCTTCCAGGGATATCCAGTAACAGTTAAATAATTAACGTAAGCTTCAAAATTGGAATCTACCGTATGTTCAGGATCATCCGGAACTGGTATTCCCCAATCAGCTTGAGAACGAGGACGTGAAATACGTAAATCTTTTAATAGCTTCTTTATTTCATATACATATTTTTCCGTTTTATTCGGAGCTATTACAACTGTAAATATATATTAAATATATAAATTATTGATTAATTCAATAAATTCAATATATAGTGAATTTTATTATAAATTTTTAAAAAGTGAGAATAAAATAAATACTGACGATCTTGATTTGCTTTTAACCATTCAGCTAATTTCATATGTATTCTTGGAAGTTTGAAGTTATAATGTTCTTCTTTGTACCATTCAAGTGGTTTAGGAGCATCATTTTTTACATTTGACACCTATAATAATAAATGTATAAGTATATCAAAAAAATGTAAATATAAAAAAAAAAAAAATTATGTCACTTACTAATATTTCTTCACCGGTATGGGGATGCTTTATTTTTTTTGTCTTTGATTCTAAGAAAAATGATTGACTCAAAGGTGAATACCACCCTTCTTGTGAAGTTTTATAAATATATTTACTCTTGATAAGAGTATTCTACTAAAATATAATAGAAATTTGTTACAAAAAAAAAAATAATAATAATACTATAAGATAATCATACACTTCACTTAAAATATTATTATTCTTACCCAAATATGATTTACAGAAATTTCATGCCTTAGTTCCGTATTCCGTGAGAAATCCGTGTATGTAACCTTGGCATTATTTAAAGTTTCCTAAAATATAATTTGATTTTTATTTTATTTATATTAAAATATCTATTTTATATTATATTAAAAAATTATTTGAATAATTTTATTACCTTATATTCGTTCATTTTTCTCTCACAAAATTCTTTTGCTGATAATCCACTCTCAGCTATTGCTTGTTGTACCTTTTTTTTTTTTTACATTTAATAAAATCAATTATTATTTTTCAATAATTAAACATTTTCGATTTCGATTGTTACTATTATTACCCTTGGTCCGTATTCAGCAGTCCCCACACTTAGTAAAACTTCTTTATTCCTCATTTCATAATATCTTTTAATACAATCTGCTGCAATTGCCATAACTAAATATTCATTCATTGTTTCTAATATTATATAATATTCATATGTTAGTATGCATCTTTCTTTTATCGTTTGAATATTTCAAAAAAAAAATGAACATTATTAAAAACTTGCCAGAAAATAGAGGATAAGGTGGTGTAGTAATAAATATAGGTTTTGAAGTCTCTGCATTATTATTTGGAAATGATTCTTTTAATTTTCTTTTTTTTTTTAACGATTTCCTTGAACTTGCTGTACGAAAATTCCGGAAAAGCGAATTATAATGAGAAAGGGATTTTTGGTTTTTAAATGAATTAATAAATAGTGTAAACATTTTTTTTATACAATTAAAAAGATCAAGATAATCATTTAAATACATATTTGGTAACGAATTTGAGTTACCATAAAACGTTAAATCATGCGTAATAAAGTATTTGAATAAAAAAATTTGATACGTATTGTATATATGATATTGTAATTTTCCCCAAATTTTCCAAAACACGAATATTTTTCTATTTATTTAAACATTCCATCCTATATATATACTTTCTTTATAATTAAACCTATGAATTAAATCTATATTTATTCTAAATCACCTTATTCATCTATTTTTTAAAATAAAATTTGGTTTCAAAAATCAATTTCTAATGTTCGCAAAACTGGTTATAACTATGTGTCGCTGATTTAATAAGAATTAAATTAACCCATTTTCAATTCTAACCATTTATTATTTTATTTCGAAAAAAAAATGAGCGAAGAACTGATAAACAAAATTCATTATTATTGACAAACAACTGAATAATTAAATGATTAACAGGAATATTAGTCATTTGATTTTTTATGAAAATAAGTATTACGGATTTGAATGCTTCCTAAATTTTTCTCTCGCTTACCAAATAAGTTTTCGAATGAAAGACTTTAATATTAGATTAACGTACCCCCATACTATTTTTGAGTTAGACAATTTTCTCCAGAAAATGATGATTTACAACTGATATGGGGAAAAGCCGATAAAATGGACTAGCGATAATTTCCTGAAGATCTTGAACTTGAGTACCTCGAAAAATCAAAAATGTCAATCACACTTCCAACTAGAATTACCCCAAAACCTAATTCTTCAATGGTTGTGGTTGTTACCTCAAAAAATCTTAAATGCAATATTTCCAATTAAAAAATACCACGGTCATGTCTTTTCAGAACTACTTCAGATTTTTTATTATCATTAATACCTAGAGTTGATAGCCCGAAACTACAGTCAAAATATATTTTTGATGTCTAAACAGTATACATTTAGTTTCTCATTTTTGTCTTTATTAACTAAATTTTTAAGGAAGCATACAAAGATTTATCACTTTTGCGATAAAATTAATGAATAATTGATAAAGAAATTTTAGAAATATTTTATAATTTTGATTGATTTATATCTACACTGTTCTCGTCACAAATTTCATGTAATTTTAGACTTTTGACATATAAGTGAAAACGACCAACTCTTAGAAATTTTATCAGATATCCTAATAATTTTAAATTACTTATTAGAGGAAGTAAAGATGGGTTTGACGTTAAACCATTTATGAAATTTTGTGATAAAATATCCGATTTTTAAAGATAAAAGATTCGGAAATTCTATTTATGATAATTTATTCTAGTAGTAGCAAAAATAGATTTGATGCATAAGAATATGAGATTATTAAAGTTTTTATATATTGTAATCTTCATTCTATATATACTAAATAAATTGAGATGTATAAAGTACTAAATAAACGGATGTGATTAAATCAAATGTAAAGAATGTTAATACAAAATAATATTTTTCACCTTTTTTTTTTTTAATTTATTTTAATCTTTACAATATTGATGTGAGTTCTGTTAAAACTTTATTTAAACCATTTCATCCTATATACTTTTTTTTTCAATTAAGCTCATGAATGAAATCTATATTTTATTCCAAAATTACCTTCGTCTATTTAAATTTGATTTCAAAAATCAATTTCTAAGGAATGGTTCCTTTTAAAAATATTTACAAAACAGAAAAACATTTAAATAAGTACTCTTTTTATTCTTATTTCAAAAAAAAAAAAAAAAGACTGTTGAACCTTTGGAAACCCTATTGTAATGAAGTTGGCGAAGAACTTGATAAACAATATTTCAATTCCGTAGTTCTTGTTTTCAAAAAAAAAAAAAGGTAAACGAAATTTCTTTGAATGAAATCATATATAAGTATTAAATAATTCAATAGTTATAATTATCAAGTAAGCAAAATTTCATTTATTTTGAAAATTAAATAAATATTTAAGGTATATTTATGGTGGAATAATTAGTTGCATCTTCAAACTCACTTTGTCAATAATAACGCTTACTGGCTAAGACTAAACTTTTTAATTTTATTATCCAAGAATTTTTTTCACTCTTCCAGAAGATGTATTATTAAAGGTGACTACTTTCAATTGGAGGAAACCGAAATTTGGGAAATATGTAATTCCATGGGGAAAAACCCAAGATCCAATTTTGCCATCCAATCTCGATGAATGTACTAGTAATAATTTCCTAACCTTGAAAACAAAAACAACATTAAACAATGTCTCCCCACATTTAGAAATTTCCATATTCCCAGTAAAGATGCTGTCAACAAATCCTTGAGCCTCACTAGTAAAATCAAACAAACCTATTCAACAGTGTTACCACTTCGAAAAATTTCAACTAGAACTACTTTATCTTCAAATATTACTGACGAGCCTCGGAAATTTTAAGGCAAGAATCAAGATATACTGATAAATTTACTTGTCCGAGGACGCAGAGATGGGTTTATGAAATTTGTGGTAAAAAAATTTTATTGTTCTAAAGGTAAAATATACCAAAGAAATTTTTGAAGGATATATTCCTTGCGAATTGGATAAGAAAAGTTGCATTGAAAACCAGAAATCTGAAAGATTCTATTTTAAGTAGGGCAAGCCCTATTGAATATGCTATTTATAATTTCTCACATACGCCAAAACTATATTTTGATCATACTTTAAATTTAATAGATGATTTGAAAATCGATAAAAAATCGCATAACATATTTCTTATTATAAAAAAATTCGGTCTAAAGAGTTCCGTGATACTAAGTTTTCAAAATTTTAAGAAAATTTTTGAATAAAGAATTTAATTTATTTGAATTTTTAATTTTAATTTGATTACAAAACTCTAACTCTAACGAATAAAATTAAAAATTTAAAAATTATACATATTTTCTATATTCAATTATTAGAACTAAAAATATATTATCAGAAAATGAAATATAAAAAATATATTAAAATAAATCTTAAAAAATTATAAAATAAAATAAAATAAATAATTCAATAATTTCAGTATCTTCTTTCATTTCAAAATCTTTCTTAATTTCAGTATCTTCACCCTTAATTTTAACTAGAAAATATTAATAAAAATATTAATATAATAACAATTTAAACTTATGAAATAACATTCAATTATTATTAAGTTAAATAACCACCTGTTAACGTTATAAAATAATTCAATAATTATAGTTATTCTTTCATTTGGTATCTTCCTTCATTTCAGAATCTTCCTTCGTTTCAGTATATTTTTTCATTTCAGTATCTTCTTTCATTTCAGTATCTTCACCCTTATTTTCAACTAGTAATATTAATAATAATAACAATTTAATTAAACTTATTAAATAACATTCCATTATATATTAATTTAAATAACCACCCGTTGAAGTTGTTGAAGTTGAAGTTGTTGACGTTGATCCCGATAGTTCATTGCGATTAACAATAGGAATCATTCGACTGGTGTAAATTGCTTCTGGATGTATAGTATAATTAATTCCTCCGCCACCCTTGTTGGATTTATCTAATATTTAAATATATTATTTTTATTATCATATTTCATTATTCATTTAATAATTTATAATAAAATAATTATATTTTTAATTACCTTTTAATTCTTTTAATTTGGATGCTTGCTCTTGAGCTTTTTTTGCTAATAATTAGAATTATATAATATAATATCGTAAGTAAAAGTTGATATATTTTATATTTATTTGTATATTAATGCATTAACTTATTGACACGATAAATTTAAATTATAATTAATTACCATTATGATTAGCGATATCTTCATCAGTGATATATGGTATCAATTGACTTCGGTATTTAGATTCATCTAATAATTATATAATTAATTCATAAAAATAAATTTTAATAAATTAATATTTTTCAACCAATCAGTATGATAGACCATTATTAAAATTACCTTCAGGTTCAGATTGTTTGGTAGAAGAATGATTTGTTTGTTTTAATGCTGCTTGTCTTGCTGTAAATTGAAATTTATAGATGTATAATTTAATATAATTAATATTATTAGCAAATAATACATTGAAAAATATATATAATAATTACCTCTATATTTGGCCATATCCTCCTCAGTGATCATTGGTATCAATTTACTTCTATATCGGGAATCATCTAAAATAAATAAATTCATTGTTTGAATATTTAATTTGAATTTGTATTCAGAAATAAAATATTTCAAATCTTAAATAAATTATAATTACCATCTTGCATGTATCTTCTTGCTTGTTCTTCAGCTGCCTTTTTTGCTAATAATTAAAAATAAAAGAAATCAGTATTATATAAATATAATTTACTCTACTTTGACTCAATATATTTTGATAAATATAAATCATAATTACCTCTATGTCTAGCCATATCTTCTTCAGTAATCATTGGTATCATTCTACTTCTATAC
>CAJVPK010000477.1:0-31319 GCA_910592015.1 Diversispora eburnea | reverse complement strand
AAGTAACTGTTTACGAGTTGCTAGTTGTAAATTGCCTTTTGGAAAATAAAATTAGCCCAAAAGGTCAACTAGTAACACCGTTAAAGATTGTGTAAGTACATCATTCTTATACAAGAACAAGAAATGAAAAAAAAAGGTTTTCAACGTAAATAAGATCATTTGACAAAGTTGAATGGCTGATTTGATTTTTATCTAGACATTTCCCCAATGATTTCAAATTATTTATGTTATGAAAATTTTCCAAGTACTGTAAGACTTCCTCTTCGCAATTTACTAAAAATTTTATTTATGTATTTTCCTTTTGAGAAATGTAGAGCATCAACTTCATTATCTTGCATTTGATCAACTATATATTTTTTGAATCCTTGAGATAAATATTTAAGACATTCGGTATTATGAATATCAACGATACTGATGGGTAGAGGGCTTTTTGAGACTTCACTTTTTTTCATTACATTCATGATTGAATGCGCATGGTCCATGACATCAACATCATCATAGATTAATTTGTAACCAGGAAGAATGTGCACTTGAAATGATTTTAAAACTTCATCCGCTAAATCACGGTTAATATATTTTTTTTCACTAG
The DNA here is from genome assembly GCA_910592015.1 of Diversispora eburnea. Classification (NCBI taxonomy): domain Eukaryota; kingdom Fungi; phylum Glomeromycota; class Glomeromycetes; order Diversisporales; family Diversisporaceae; genus Diversispora; species Diversispora eburnea. The sequence continues at coordinate 30,730 of CAJVPK010000477.1, read as the reverse complement.
CTTCCGGTAATACATTAGGAGGCATACGTCAATTTTGTTATTATCTGATTCTGAAATAGTCTCCAGTGAATCTTTTTGTGGTACTGTTAAATTATCAATGAGAGCTATAGAATCGTCATTTAGAGGGTTATCATATTGCTGATACGGTGGTGATTTGACATAAATACTTCTAATCTATGTATTTAAAATAGCAAAAAAATTGTTTTTTTTTGAAATTAAAATATAAATTATATTCTAACCTTATGAGGTGAGGATTTTCCTCATAAGATCGCTTTTGTCCACCTGCAGAATTGTTCTGACTGAAACTTCTATATAATTTAATCTTCGACTATTCAATAATTTATGCGCTTCATTCCCTGCTATCGAATGTTCTATTACAAACTCGGCCTGTAACCTAAGACAAAAAATAACAGAATTAGTAAGGCTTCTACAAAATTTGGTATTCAAGGTACCATATAATACATGCTTTGGATAATTTTATATCCATTTCCTTTTGACTTAGTTCTGTTTCCTTCCGCTTCAAAATAGTCTTTGCGTTTTCGAGGTCAATTTCAAACCAGAATGTTTTGATCTCTTTCGTCTGTATTTGATGCTTATAGGGAAATATGAGGAGTTATTAGAAGTTTGAAAAAGATCATTCAGAATATTCATTGTTTGGTTGAAGACAAGCTTGGTATGTTGGTATGAAGCTCACCGAAGACGTACTCCATAATTAACCTAAGGCGTACTCAGGTTGATTAGGTGGTTGCATCAATACGTAGTCCGACTTCTAAATCTTTCCCAACTCTTTGTCACTATAATAAATCCTACTTACTTTTACTGAAATATTTTTGACCGCGACAACCCATCGCTGATCAGTGTCAGATTTAATAATATTTTCCAGAAATTTTGTTATCGCAAAATGTTCTTTACAGCTATCATAAGTAAAGTCATCTTCGTCTGACGAAACTATAGGAGAGACAATAATGGGGATTTAAGATTGTTTGCCATCTGTCCAAAAATAATTGTCCAGACATTTTCAAAATCATTTTTTCGTGTTCTGAAATTATGATCATATAGGGCAATTAAGGCAAGCAATACTTTTCCTTCTTGAAATTGCAATGAGATTTATCCTAAGGAGGACAAGCTTCGTGTTGTCACTTTATGATGCTTCGTAATCGTTATGGGTTAAAGGATAGTTCGAGCAGTGAAGGATTGGCACCCATGACCAAGGAGGACAAGCTACGTGTTGTTTCATAGAGTAATAGATATTTTTCCTATGAATTCGTGTTTCCCTTTAATCTGCTTTGAATGAGTCCGTTCTGTTGGTAGACAGCTCTATTTTTTTTTTTTTATGGAAACAATTCTGATGCTTTGCATTATTTTTTTTAAGAATCATCGTGATAATTGTGTGGATATTGATGCTTTCTGGAATGCGGTTGAAGCCTGTCAAACCGAACAAGAAGAGCTGGAAATAACAAAGGCAATTTTTCAACGAAATATTTCATGGCACATTGGACCCATTTTATGAGTTAATATTTTTCCTTAATATTAGATTGGAGTAATTCAAAGTACTTTCAAGGGAGCCACAACTGCCGTGGAAAATTTGGTGAGAATATTATGCGTGTTGATTTGTTTCTCGCAATTACATATCACCATTAATGAAATAATTTTAGAGATTGTGTAGTGTGATACAAGTAGGAATATATGATGCTCGAATTTATTTATTATGTATTGTATTTATTCATCAATTATATAACAATTAATAATTATTATTTTTTGAAATAAACCTACATGCCACCCAAATTCAGAAAAGGAAATAAATATCTGGACAATAAGGTTCAAAGTTTTGTTTCATAAAATATTATTAACAAGTGATGTGATTGTGCATTGAATTTCTATTTTATTCATCGTGCAATCACAGAAATACGACATTTAAAAAAATTATCTATAGGTCAAAGTCATCCCGTAAAGTTTAGATTGTAACTTTTTTTTGTAATCAGTAATAACTTTACACAGTCGAAGAGAATCAAAATACAGTGCACTGATCAAAAGTCGAATGAAAATAATGAAAATGTTAAATATCTTATTATTATTATATATATATATATATAATTTTAATTTATAATTTTAAATTTTTTGGCCCTCGAATATATATTAAAATAAAATAAAAAAAAAATGTAGAAAAAAAAAGAGACTAAAGATAACAAAACAATAAATGTAATATTTATTGTAGTGTTATCAATTAGTCATAAATATTATTAATTGAGAGCCCATTTTTTGTTTTTTGTGTTTGTACTTTTGTGTTGTTATTGTTGTATACTTTTGTAAATAAAAAATAAAATAAGATGTACTTTATATGTACCTAAAGGAAAATAATAATATTGAAATAAAAATAATAAAAATAATGTATAAGATAATTATATTAAATTACGCGTCTATTTTATACTTACAGACAACGCAAGCAGAAAATTAAAAGTGAGAATAAATGATCGAAATGTAGTAATATTGAAATCGATCATTTTTTTTTTCGATTATTATATAATAAAATTTTTTTCGATTTTTAAAGAGAATAATTTTTTATAAAGTTTTTTTTTTTACGAGTTTTTTTGTTTCTAATATAATTCGGGTAGCAGCTTTCCTAAATGAAAATATAGTTATGTTATAAAGATGGTTTCGGCAGCAAGTAAGTGGGGGATATCGTAGGGACATGTAGAGACAGAATTAAATACCATAGATATTAGTACATGATAATATAGGACGATATGGGGATGATATTGGACGAAGAAGTGTGTTATGGGTTTGTGGATTTGTTCAAATCGGGAAGAGAAATTTTTTATAAATTTTTTTAGAACCTTTTTTTTTCACATATTCGGAATAGTAACCAAATCAATACACCCAACAAAACTCTAACCCTATTGCCTAAGTATGCCAAAGTTGTGATTAATAAAAGTAATAATAATATTAAAATAATAATATTAAATATTTGACTATTATTAATTCACACTTTATTTGCAATATATGTTATCGGCAAAGGGCAAGGAATTGATGTTGGATTTGTATTAAGTGAAAGGATTATAAATAGAAGAAGAAAGCCTTCCTTTTTTTTTTTGTTTTCTTTTCGTCATCTATCATTTATTATTCTTATGCTTCTTATTATATCTCGGTTGTTGATGATGATGCATCCATCACTCCCTCAGCATTAATTTCCACTTGAACTTCGCTTCTTCCAACTGCTTGTAATTTAACAATTCCTCGAACTTCTCCTATTTCTTTAGGTGAAAAACGTACAGGTAATAAAACAAATGCCCGTGGTTTGATTTGAACACTAGATAAAGGTATAGATATTGCTGAATTGGAATTTGAAGATGTACCTCCTACTTCACATTTACATTTTATTCTTATAAGTTGATTTGTTGGATTATTTATCTTTATTCCTACTGATCTTCTCCTACTTATTCTAGTTGCAGGTATTTGAATTTTGGTTTCGGAAACTTCAAAATCTATTGCTTTATTAGAACCACTACCGTGCCTCCTTGAATCTGATGATTTATTTTGATTAGGAGAATCAATTTTTCCTTCTCCTTGTATTCGAACACTTACTCCTCCTAACCCTCCTGAAGTTTCTGAACTTGATGAATCTTCTAGATTAAAGCTTTGAGAATAAGTTCCAACAAACGTAGGTCGAAAACTTATAACAACTTTTTCCGTAGTACCAGCTCGAAGTAATCCACTTGTTTTCATTATCAAAAAAACTTCTTCATTTATCTTTTGTGAAGAATTAGCTGAATCAGATCGACGAAGAAAAGGGTTTGTAGCTGTTGTAAGATGCCATGTAACTGGTTTATTTGTAGGGTTATGAATACGAAATACACTATGATTTTCTTCTCGAACTGTAGTATCCGGACAATTTACACTACCAGGTGTTCCAATATAAATGAAATTTTTTCGTTGAGGAAGATGTTTTACTTGTTTAGATTCATCAGGAGTCCGTGAACGACTAACAGACGATGGTGACATATTTCTTTTATTACGTTCATTTTGTGATCTATATATATCCGGTGTATTAGGTCGACTTGATGATGACGACGATGCAGTTGTATGTTTTCGTTTAGGAGAATTATAATGTTTATTAGAACTTTCAGGACTACTAGGTCTACTGGTAGGTCCACTTGAAGCACTTCTTCTAAGAGCAGGTGCACTTGCAGGTTTACTGGATGAACCTGTAGCTTTATTTATAGAGGATTTTCCTTTGAGATTACTATTGGATGGTGATCTTGGTAGTCTTTCTTGTTTAGGGGTCGATTTTCTAGTTCTGGCTTTAGCTGCTTTAATTAAATCGTCAACAGTTCTTGAAAAACTTCTACCACTTGATTTACCAATTCTTCGTATGAAATTTCCATCTTCAACTTCTTTGGTATTTTTTGAACGTAAATTTTCAATCTCTCCTTTGGTCTTCTTTTTTATTTGAACAATATCAACTATAACTTCTTTTCTTTCACCATTTTCACAAAGTACAATAATCCTAGTTCTACCCATTAATGGTTTATCAACTTCAGTTTTTTCTGATCCTTTATTATTAAGAATTCCCATGAATTTTCGAGAATCTCTAGTCTCATCACGTCGTGATCCAGCCAAAATATGTTTATTCATAACTGACACTTTTACAACTTCAACACTTTGGGGTTTGACAATTCCATAAGCTGGAGAAACATCAAATCTAAATGCTGGCCAAAGAATTTCAAATCGAAGAGGTGCTTCGGTAATATTAGAAATCGTAAATGTAGTTTCATATAATGGCTTAGCATTGTGTTTGGCTAATGATGAAATACTTGGGTTAGATCTTAATGTAAGAGAGGTAGTTGAAGCATTTGGACTCTCTCTATTATTATTAACTGATGGTCCTCCTACTACGGTCAAATGTTCAGGAGAAACCTTCATACCCTGAGGTTCCTCTGATTCTTCAATCATTTTAGGAGCTATTATTGTTGGTGATCTAGGTGATTTGTCATCTGCTCCTGAATCAGTTAAATCTACTTCTTCACTTGACCAAATGCCAATACCTTCATCTTCTTCATCTTCTTCATTTATAGTATCTAAAGGTTGTTCCGGCATTGAAACAGTAGGTGATTTTTTGGAATCTGACAAATCACTTACAGGTGATAATAATGGACTTGATTCTTTTAAAGGACTTGCTAATCCAAATCCTTTAGTTAACATACTTGGACTATGGCGTTGATGATATTTTCGTAATTGTCCTAAAGTCTTTTTAGCCCATATATTATTTCCTACTTTCCCGATATGATCTGCCGGATTATCAGCTGATTTAATTTGTTCAATTTCTTTTTTTTCTCGAGCGGGACTAAAAGGTCTTTTTGGCCAACGCCATGAATGTACCATTGATTTAACAGTAGTTGGAGTTAAAGGTGTTGTTATAGGTGTGGCAGGTACAGGTGAAATATCTGAATTATCTGAAGAAGGTAATTGAGGATTATGATCATTTGTACTATCAGTTAAATCATGGTCCTCTTCCTCATCATCTTCCGTTTCTGATAACATCGGTAATGGAGTTCTTACTGTTAACATTTGAGGAGTTGTTCGTCTTGATTGAATTGAGGGAAATAAACGTGAAGCAATTGATCTTCTCACGGTATCAGTTTTTTGTTCATCAACGGAAGATTTATCTTTTGTAGAAAATAAATCTAACCCTAATGTTCGCGTCTTGCGAACATATGAACTTTTATTTAATTCAGGTGGTTTTTGTTGAGATCTTAGTGATGATAGTGGTTGTACTGATAGTAATTTTTGTTGAGATTTTGGTAGTTCTTCTCCTTTCTCCTCTTTCTCCTCTTCCTCCTCTTCCTCCTCTTCCTCTAACTCCTCCATTTCACTAATTTCCCCTAAATTTGATGTAAAAGATAATCTTTTTTCATTATGGCCTTTTGTAGAATCTTGATCTGAGGTTTCTGAGGCTTCATCCTCTTCACCTTCTTCCTCTTCTTCCTCCTCCGTTATTGTTTCACCAGAAACACTATCATCACCAATGTTTTCATAAACGAAAAGTTTTTTTGTATTACTAAATGATCTTCGACCAGAGGACGTAATTGGACGATGCATTCTAAATGGATTCACATTCATATCTGATGATGGAAATATTTCCTTATTATTATTACTTTCATTGTTATTATTATTATTGTTATTGTTATTATTGTCATTATTGTTATTATTTTTAGTATTATTTTCTTCATATTCTTTAGGAGTCTTTTGAGCTAACTCATTAAATTCCTCCTGTTGTTTAATTCCATTATTATTATTATTATTACTATTAATATTATTATTATAATTATAATTATTATTATTGTTATTTATATTATTATTTATATTATTATTTGGTTCATCTTCCATATCCTCATTAATAGCTATTAAATTTGTCTTCGAGGGTGTAGGTAAATTTCCACCTGAATCTTCGGAAGACTTAAGTAAAAAAAAAAAAGGGAACATAATAAATATTATCAAGAAATATAATAAAATATATTAGATATATTTTAAGATTATATTAAGACCATATATAATAATTATCTATGATTATTTTTAATTTTAATAAATACCTGTTGTTCCGAACCTTCCGGACCTTCCATCAAATCAGATAAAGATTTAAAACGTGGGCTTACCATTTGCATCCGACGTGGCGAAGAAGGCCAACCTTCCATTTTTGTCATACGACTTGGCGTGTTACGTTCAGGTCGAGAGGTATCAACTGTTGGAGGGTCATGTAATCGCCTGTTTGAAGCCGACAAAAATATTGGCTATGAATATTGAATAGCCACAAAAAATTAAATTGTATGGAAAGAAAAATAATGATAACATTGTAATATGATATAGATAGATAGATAGATGTCAAAGGTGGTTTTAAAATTATTATTTATTTATTTATTTTTTCCACCTTAAAACATTATTATGTTTTAATCCTGATAACTCAAATCAAGATCAAGATAATGTAATTTGGTTTTTGAAACCCTCCCTTTTTTTTTATTTATTTAAGTGTAAAAATAATTTTAACCTCTAATCTATAAATATTATTCAAATAAAACAAAAAAAAAATAAAATAAAATAAATAAATAAATAATAAATGTTAAATCAAAATTTACCCTTTTATGAGTCCCCATTGAATTATTTTTCATAGGAAAATAAGCACCCGGACTTGGATATTTATCTTCTTTTATACCAAATCTTTTATTATTTTCTTTTCTTAAAGGAGTTACATTTGATATTGGCAGAGGAGAAGGATGTGATGAAACTGACACACCTGAATGATCACCATCTTTATCATCTCTTATTGTATTATACATATTTCCAATCTCATCAATCTCATCAATCTCACCAATATCATCAAGTAAAGATGTGTCTGAATGAATAGGATCCAAGGAAGTTGATGGAGGGGAAGAAGATAAAACGGAAGAAAAATGAGTAGATGAAGGGATAGATATAGTATTAGTAATATTTTTTTTTAAATTATTTAAATTTTCATTGTTTTCATTGTTTTCATTATATGCATTGTTTTCATATTCTGTGGTTAACATTTTATTAGAAAGTCCGTCTCTATTATGACTATATACAATATGACTTTGTATTGTTCCATAACTAATTTCCCGCTCACTCCTCTTTTCTTCTCCCAACACTGACGAAAGTTTTATTTCAGAAACCCTTGAAGACAAAGAACCATCCGACAATGAGTCTTTGCACAGAGTTGAAATTGTTGGAGGTCGACTTTCTTCTTCTTCCAAAATTGACTCTTGTATTGTAGTAGTTGTCGGTATCTTTGTTTCTTCGATCGAAGGTAATTTATGGTCAGAGGAAATTTTTGGAAAAGGTGAAGACGGTGATTGTTGTTGTTGTTGTTGTAGTAGTTTTTGTTTAGGAGACGACGAAATAACATTTAAATTCTCTATAATACTATTATCAGAATTATTACTACTACTATTATTATTATTGTCCCTATTGTCCTTATTGTCCTTATGAAATTTATTTGTATTGTCTTTAATATTTTTTATAGGGAAGGTGGAAGTTGGAGAGACTTTTGGTATGGGTGGTGTCGATATATTTTTATTTAAGGAGGGTGGTGGTGGTGATTTGCTGTCGTTAATTAATGTCAATAAAGGCTCCATCTATTATAATAAACAGATCTGGTTGTAGACAACAGTTCATTTAGTTGAAGAATTTATAATTTTAGTACCTCGTAGGGTTAAAGAGAAAAAAAAGGAGTGAACAATAACGGGTACCAGAATTTTAAGAAACTGGAGATCCTTTTTTTGTTAAATTTTTTTTTTAATAATTTTAGATTAAAAAGTTAAGAAATTGAAAGAAAGAAGGGAAAAAATATATATATAATAAAAAAAATTATGGGTAATGCTTTAAAAGAATGTAAGAAAAATCTCCCAATTAAACTCAAAAAATTCTACTTTGGAAATAAAAATGTAGCGTTAGGTACACGACATGACGTCATCTACAAGACTAAGTTAATTGTTGGACTAATAAAAAAAAATGCTAGCATATAAATTAAATATTAATAAGTTGTTAATATAAATGTAAATTAAAATAATAAATAATATAAATATTGAAGAATAGTAATAATATAAAGAATATAAAGAAATATAATGTAATATAAAGAAATATAAAGTAGTATAAAGAAATATAAAGTAAATAAGGAAATATAAAAATAAATCAAATAATAAATTATAAATTATAAATTATAAATTAAAAAAAAAAAAAAAAATCAAAAATCAAAAATCAAATAAATAAATTAAAATAGAATAAATAAAAAGAAGTGACGCCTAAACGTACCATACAATAAATAAAGTGCAATCATACATGAAAAAATTTGTGTTGGTAACGCATAAAATATTAATGACAATTTATATAAATAATGATCGTTTTAAGTTTTGGCGGGCAAAAAAATTTAATATATTATTTTTTTTTTTTTTGTACCAACCAAAACGTGTAAAAATTAGTTGTCTCGGAATTAAATATTAATTATTTAGATTATTTAGATTAATAAATATTCACACAGTTAAGAATTACAATTAGTAATAATATAATAATAACAAATAACAATAATATAATAACAAATAACAATAATATTAACATTAATAAAAAAAAATTTTGTTATTATATAAAAGTTTATTAGTCGCAGTAATAGTATATTTGATAATAAATAAATTAATAAATTAATAAATTAAATAAGCAGTAGATTTCTAATTTCAGGATTTTCTAAAAACTAGTAAAAAACAAGTTAAGCGAATTTCATCAACCCTACAAATGATATTTATTATATTTAAAGAAATATTTATTTGTTTGTTACTTGTGAATACTTATGATTTAATGCTGCCACGTTTTTATTATCATCAATTGGGTCGCGTGTCTTTTTGTGTCTTTTTTGATTAACAATGATCACCAGATCATTGACCTTTGCCACTATACCACACACACCGCACCACACACACATCAGCACTGTAAATTTAATAAATTTAATCCGATTTGTGAATACCATTTTTACCATTCATATTGTTCACCATACCGGTTTTATTCTTGTTATTTCCTGTTAAGAATTTTTGTTTTTTTTTAAAAAAAAAAAATAATAAAAAAACATTTTAAAATATTTATAAATGAAAAAAATAAATTACAAATGAAGAAAATGAATGAAAAAAAAAAGAAGACAATTTACTATAATATCCATATAAGAAGTATGCAGAAGAATTACCCTTAGAATTTTTTTTAAAAAACTGGTAATTAGAAAGATTATATAATATAAAAATCATTTATATAGATTTAAAAAAAAAAGTTATATGAGTTTCTATATTTATAAGTAAACGAAGATTATAGGAAATTTTTCATGCAGAGACAACAATTGTCACTAATGGTATTCAAAAAGGGAATTAATTTGGATCAATTAGAATCTAGAATGATTCAAATGGGATAGTTATTATCGAGAATTTGCAATACACTACACTTTAATGATGATAATGGTCTTTTCATTTTATTTATTATATTAAAATTCCGACTTTTGATTTATTATTAGTCAGGATATCAAATAGATGTGATTAATCAAAAAGATCCATTGTTTCATGTTTCATGGCGTGGTGCTCGAGGAATGAATATTATAATTGAAATATTCAATGATCTTTTCTTTTATACTTGTATATTAATAAATGAAAATTAAGTTATCCTAAAAAAAACTGTTGATTATGTATTAAAAATACTAATTCCAGAAACATCATTGTGCTTTTTTTTTTCTTAAAGGAGATTTTTGTACATGAATAACAACATTATATATATATATATATATATATAACATGATTGATATAATTTTTTTTTTTAAATAAAATATATTAATTACATAAGAATTATATATTAGAATAATCCCACGGTAAATAAAATTACAAAATATTTTTCTTTATATTTTTGGTTATGAAAAAAGTTAAGAATTGTTAATAAAAGATCGACAATATGAATTAAATTCAATTTTTTATTTTATACTCTGGATGGATTGAATTGATCAGCTATAGCTAACTTGCATAACTACATATTGCTTACATAATTTAGGTCCATCATCTGACAAGTCTTCTTCACGATTGATGAATTGATTTGAGGCATAGTTTTATAATATTTCCGGCTTGTAAAACATATATTCTTCTGATGTGGTTGATGAAACAGCTCTATTATTATCTGGTTTAAAAAAATAAATTGGAGTTTCAAGTAAATTGAGGATTTAATATTTTATATTTTTTATTAACCAAACGGGACCTTCGCTTCAGAATGTTTATTATTTGTAAATCGATTATGTACATGTGAGAAACTAATAAAATAAAATGGAGCTTGCTAAAACTAAATTAAGTCTAATTTACCGCACGGCCCATCGTTACCCAAATATTGGGAACTCAATTCATTGAAGATTTTATATATGTAATTTTTTTTTTTTTTTTAAAAAAAAAAAAATTCAAGTTGAAATCAGGTGGCACAGTACGTAATTAATTTAATATCTTCGGACGGATGATTCAAGTTTGATTGTGAATAATACTAAGAATTATTTACCTATTGTGTAAAATTGATTCATAGAATTAAAATAAATATTGTCTTCAAACGATAATAGGTCAATCTCAGGAAGATTATTCAAGCTTTATTGTAAAACCTGAAAAGGGAGCTTTCAAATGACTTTAGAAATGCCTTAGTAGAAAAATCGCTACATGCGATTTGAAGATAAAAATATATTTGTATACATTTAATTTTATTACTTATTTTATTGTATGGCAAGTTATTACTTCAATTAGATTACAGGTACTACTTCCTATTTTTTTTTGTTGTAAATTTAAAAAATTCAAAAAAAAAAATTCAAAATACTTATTTTTACTTATCCTTTTGTTTTCTTATCTATTTTAAGCAACCTAAACAATTACTTTAACTATTTAAAGGAAACTAGAATTATTGAAAAATTCTTTCATTGGTTGATCTCATTTACAAGTTGATCCAATCAAAATCAAAATCATAAATTTAGATTACTTTGTTCTTTGAAACACATAATAGTTATTACTAATTATTGTTTATTTATTTATCAGGTTTTATAGGTTTATTAAAATTTTTTGTTAATTTTGTAATAAATGATGAATATTCAAAAAAAATTAGATAAATTTTTGAAGGGGGGGTTTCATTCTTTACCTGATTTTGAATAGTATGATGATAATAATAATAATAATAATAATAATAATGTTTAATGTATTTTCTCGTTCACTTTTTTTTTTATAATTCATTGAATGATTAAAATAATTCATTAAAATAATTCTTCATTAAAATAATTCTTCATTAAAATAATTCTTCATTAAAATAATTCTTCATTAAAATAATTCAAATAAATTATAAAAAAAAAAAATTCAAAGAAAAAGATTTGATTTGATTTTTTTATTTAATTATTTAATTATTTAATTTATTTATTTCAATGGAATAAATCTTGAAGAATGTGTGGCACCAATACCTATAATAATACATAATGATACAATAATGATAAATTAAGAATATATAAATAATAAATTAAAAATAGATAAAAAATAAATTAAAAATAAATTAAAATAAATTAAAAATAAATTAAATAATAAATTAAAATAAATTATATAATAAATTAAAAGTAAATTAACAATAAATTATATAATAAATTAAAATAAATTCCAAGATAAATTTAAAAAGATACTTTACCGGGACGACCGTGCTTAACTGGTTTATATGAGATAGAAAATTCTGCAAGGTAATGGCCAATCATTTCGGGCTGTATATTATGGATATATAATTAGATATGATATTAAAAAATTTACATATTAATATTTATTTTCATATCAACTAATTGTTTAATTTTTCTTTTAATTTAAAAAACACATACCTTAACTTCAATTTGATTAAAAGTTTTACCATTATAAACACCAATAACTGAACCAATCATTTCGGGTACAATAATCATATCACGTAAATGAGTTTTAACCACGGCAGGTTTTTCGGATGGTGGTGCTTCCTTTTTAGCTTTACGTAATTTCTTAATTAGTCCCATCGGTTTACGTTTTAAACCACGTTGAAATCTTCTTCGAGCTCTAGCGTGAACAAGATCTGTTAACTATTTTTTATATGAAATATATATATGTGAAATATATATATATATATATATATATATATGTATATGAAAAAATATATGAAGAATCATATAAATGAAGATATGATAATGTTATTACATGTATGTGTGTAATGTTAAAAAAAAATCAATGAATAAAAATGAATTCAAAATAAATTCAAAGTACTTGTTCAGAAGTACAATCTAAAAGTGAATCTAGATCAACTCCTCGATATGAAAATTTTTTGAAAGTTCTTTTCTTTTTAAGTTCGGTTGCTGCTGCAGTATCGAAATCGTCAGCCTAAATTCAATTAAAGAAATTTAATTATTATTATTATTAATGTTACCCAAAAGTTTTTAAAATTTTCTTCCAAAAAAAAAAAAAAAAAAGAACCATTTGATATTATTAAATAATATCAATTCTTCCAAATAATTCAATAATCAATTATCATAGTAAAATCATTCATCATCAATGAATTAATTTCTTTAAAGTGCATTTTTCAAAATTGCCTACCATCTTTGCTTTTTTATATTTTTTTTATTAGAAGGAAAGGGAATGCGCTGTCGCTCAAAAGATCGAGGAATCGAAAAAAAAAGTTTTTTATGATCTTCATGTAACGTGATTTATTGATTCTTTTTTTTTTTGATTGGATTATATATTAAATATTGTTAATATTATTATTATAGTAAAAATAAAATAAATAATATATATTTTTTACAAAAGTTACAAATAATTTAATGAAATTTTAAAATAAAAACAATATGTATAAAAAATGGATAATAGATAATAGAGAGAGATATTATATAATTTATAATAATAAACTAGAATACAAAAAAAAAAAAATAGAAAAAATTGCGAAGTCAAAAAACTTCTTCACCTCGCCGTCAACAACAACAACAACAACAAAAAGAAACAAGAGAAACAACAAAGTATTAACAGAAACCGGTTCCGTTTTTCTCTTCCCTTTACTGTATAATATATTTCTATAATAACTACAATGATAATAATAATAATAACAATTCCCAACCCAAGTAAAAAAAAAATATAAAAAATGGATAAAATTATAAAAATTACAAACAATAAAAGTGTAAATAATAATAATAATGATGAATAGAAGTAGTTAGTAGTTCAAATTATAAAATGATCTACAAAGTATTTTGATACGTTTGATACAACAATAAAATAAAATAAAAAATATAATATATATTAATAATATATATATATATAATAATAATAATAAATAATTGAATATGATAAATTGAATACAAATATAATTGATATAAAATAAATTTCTAATAACAATAATAATAATAATTTATCACGATGCTCTTTGTTCCACTGGAATTGATGTCTCGTTAGTTAATGATGATGATGATGATGATGCATATATATTTGAATTATTACCTCCTCCTCCTCCTTCCCCTTCAACATTTCCTTCTTTTGTTGTCGATGGCGTTGATGACGGATTTGGATAAGGGTGAAAATTAGTATTATTATTATTATTATTTTTATTATTGTTGTTATTGTCGTTATTGTTGTTATTGTTGTTGTTATTGTTATTATTGTGGTTATTATTATTATTACTATTATTATTATTATTATTATTATTATTATTATTATTATTATTATTATTATTACTATTATTATTATTATTATTATTATTATTATAATGATGATGATGATTATAATTATTATTATGATTATTTGACATTACTTTAGTACCACCATCAGAAGAACTACCACCACTATTATTATTACTACTTTTGTGAATATCACTTGATGAATGAGATTTCTTTAAGTTCTCACAACGTTTTAATATATCTTTCGTAGTTAAATTTTCTGGATTACTAATTAAATCTTGATCACGTAATATCACAGCTACGTCATCCGGTACCTAATAAATTATTTTTAAGAATTATTTAAGAATTATTTGATATATTAACAAAGCCACTATGAACAAACACAATCAATGAACTTGAACTTTAAAAAGTTCCAAGAAATAATTGAAACAATTGATATTTACCATCCAGAATTCATCTTGATATTTAAGTAAATTATGAACGGCTTCAATGGCTAAAAATGAATCATCCTTCACCGGATCCTTTGATTTTGAATACAGTATATTTGGTGTAATTACTGTGGCAAGATTGTGTAAATCCATTTTACTACCTGTTTCTTCATCTACGTGAGAAAAGGATGCCACCCATTTGAAAAATATGAATAAAACTTCCATCGTATCTCGATTCACTTTGGGTAAAAGGCAACATGTAAGATGTAAAACTTTCTTTCGATCGGCCTCATTATCAAATTCTATTATAAATAAGCATAGATATATATATAAAAAAAAAATTAAAGAGGAGTATAAAATTTTCTTTTTATCGAAAATTCAAATCAAAGTTTTTATATTTTTTATTTTAATTTTTTTTTTTTTTTACTTTGAGATGTTATAAAGAGTTTGTGCAACTTAAAGGTAAGTAATGGATCTGGTAATTCTCGTAGAAATTTCTTCATCAATGCAGCAACTTGTACTGGATTGTCTTCGGATAGATTTATGGATGATGGATTTTTATCAATGGAATCACAAAGATCCTTTAAACGTCGGATGTTTCCATTTTTACGAAATATCCCTTCGACCGACATATCTAATAATTTAATTTAATTTAATTAAATTAAATTTAAATATCAAAAAAAAAAAGAAGTTAATTATAAATAAAATCTAATAAAAAATATAATAATAAAATAAATACCCATCGTTTTCATAGCAGATATACTATCATCCACGAAACTAGGTATTCTTATACGTCCAGGTCCGGCTCCTAGTGCTGAATCAATTCCATATCTTTCTACAAGTACTTCAAGTGATACTCCAAATGTACCTAAAAAAATTTTTAAATTAATTTTAATTTTTAATTTGAATAAATGATTTAATATACATAACAACAACAACAACAATCATCTTAATAATAATAATAATGAAAGATGATGATGATGATGGTAATAGCGCAATATATAAATTTCATATGGCCTTCCACAAAAGGAGAAATTTTAATAATGACCTCCTTCTCCCACCATAGCATCTAATAACAAAATTTTTGATAACAAAAATTGTGACCAAACCGCGATTTTTCATAACTGAAAGAATAAATAAATAATATAGATACTTGTCTACCTCTTTTTTTAACTGGTTTCTTCTCTGCTGGTTTAATTGATGTAACAAATTTTGACCATAAAGTGGTTTTTTTTGATCCAATTAAATCCAATAATTCTTCCAAATTAAAATAATCTTTCACCAAAACCTCCAAATTAAGGACTGCGACATGTTTCACAATAAAATATTCAAGTGCTGATAATTCTGCCAAATAACATTTTCCTCGTGACGTCCTTCGTCTTTTCATGGTTTTTTCTGTTGCTATATTTTCCGATGCTGCTACCATCTCGGCCTCCGCGATTGCCGATATATCCGCTAATGTTATTCCTCCACTTTCTTTATTAAATTTCAGTCGAGATTCGTTTACATTAAATTCGGATTTATCTTCAACTATTTTAACTCGACGTTGTGAAGGATCTCTAGCCAATTTATCTTTAATAGAATCATCCAAACTATTTATAACGGTTTGTTCTTGTTCTATTATTCTTGATCGTTTGGCAAACCTGGCTGAGGTGGATAACTTACGATCCATGTGAACTGACTTCATACGTTTGATATCACCTGTGTTAAGTGATTCAAATGCTTTATCACCACTTGAATAAGATTTTGATCGTGAATCCTTACGTGTAAGTCCAACTTCTTCTTTTTCTATTTTACGTCCGCGACCATCGTAATCTGATAAACTATTGTTTTCATCTTAAAAAAAAATATAAAAATAAAAGGAACCCAAAATAAGAAACAAAATAAAGTAAAAATGATAAAGAAAAATAATATATTTATATATATATCTATATCTATATCTATATCTGTCAAATATCACCTTTACGTCGGAGCAAATTATATAAACGTGATAACGCGACAAATAATAAAAATGTATACTGCTCCAATTGAGTAACATATTGAAATCCTGGGAGGGCCTGTTCATTTGTATCATTCGGACAAAATGCCATCTCCGTTATTTGATTAAAGGTGGCATCCCGATAGATGGTACGTAATTCACGAGAACAACCAGAACATCTTAAACAACCAATATGCCAACGATAATGTCCAAATTTATAACATTCTTCTTCAACCGTGATACGGCACGCGTGACATAGATCGGATGTAACTTCACTATCTATACCCTCCTCACGAATATTTTTCCTTCCTTTCTTTGTGAGTTCTCCTAGTTTATTTAAAAATTTTCCAATCGCTTCTGTATTATTGAAATCTCGTTCCTTTATATATATATATATATATATATATTTATATATTTTTTTCAGAAAAAATTAAATGATGATGATGAAATTAATATTCGTCCTTTTTTTTTTGAAAAGAAGAGAAAAGACAATAATGAATTACCAATTTCAGAGCACCAGTTAACGCTATCCTTATTAAAATTTTTAGATAGTGCGCCAAACCTGTCACTAATGATAATAATTCCTGTGTAATTCCTAATACTCTTACACCAGTTTCTTGAGTATGAGACAGCAAGGAAAAAAAATTAACTATTTTTTTGCAAAGCATTTTAGCTTCCCTATTATGTTGAAGGCCTAAATATAAATATAAGTCATAAATATAAATCATTTTAAAAAGAATCATGAAGTATTTTTTTTTAAATTTTTCTTTAAAAATATTTACCTTGGCCGCTCGCTTTAACTAATTGGATTTCTAAATCATCGATTGCAGAAAATAAAATTTCAACATGACTAATAAATTTTTCAGCCATTTTCACTCCTTCGAAATAAGCACCATTTGATACGTGAAGTAACATATCAGAGATACAAGCCGCTGACATTTCTTCGAAAGCAGAAAGTACAGTCCATATACTGTAAACTTTCTCTTCCATATCTTTTTGTTGTTGTTTAAGTTGTTCCGGTGGTATTTTTATATCACAAGCTAGCGGAGTTTCGTCTTAATATTACCGAATTTAATTATTTAAACAAAAAATTGTTTTTTTTTTGATAACAATTATAAAATAAAAATTTATAATAATTTTTACCATTTTCATCAACAGGTTGGTTGATTTTATCGTCCGTGTGTGTTGCAAGTTTTACATTCCAAAACTAAGCAACAAAAAAAAAATTAATGTGTACCATTCAAAATAAAATATGACCGTTGATATACTATTTAATCATACTGTAATTTGAAACGAAAAAAAAATTAAAAATTTACCTACCTTATGTATCATGTAACATTCCGGATGCCAATGTTCGTCAATACTATTTCGATTTATCTCCACAAATTGTTTTAAAATTGCAGTTTGACAACCGGTACATTTGACAGCGAATCGTGTAGAATAATGATAATGACAATATACTTGACAATCATGTTCATAATATGAATCCTGAGGTCCGAAAACAGTTGAACAAGCGGAACATGTAAAATGTTCAATATGATATTTTTTATCAAGAGCGGTGATATAAGATCCTCTTAAAGCTCCACCGCATTTTTCACAGATGAGATTAAGACGTCGAAAGTAATCACGTTCACATAGAGGGTGTTGTTTATTATCCGACCCTTCTATGGGAAAAAATTTAGCAGCTACGACGGTTCCACAATCCTGATAATTATTTATACAAAAATATTGTACATGAAAAATCAATAATTCGATTATTTCATATAAAACTGTAAAGCGATGACCAAAGTTACCTGGCATTTGAAACAGTCCAAATGATAAGTACCGCCTAAAGCCCTTACAAACTGACCCACAATTAGTAAACCACATTTAGCGCAGGTGGTAAAATTTGGTTGTTTTATAATTAAAGCCTCGTCCGAAGCAACTTCATTTAGATCGGCCATTTTTTTTCGAAATCGTTTTTTTTTACAAACGGAAAATTATTACAAAATGCTGAGTCGTAAGGATAGTTACAAATAAGAAATACTTCTAGTAGAGAAGTCTATTGATTTGAGTGAGATAAAATAAGCTTGGCACCATGAACGCAAGCGAAACGATCGTTTACGAGCGTTGTACAGGATTGGTAGAGGTAATATTTAAGAAAAAAAAAATAATAATGAACTTTTTGACTTGTCTTAGCCTTTGAACAGAAAATTTGGTTCTAAATTTGGCAAAGTACTCGGTAATACAACTCACGATTGTGAGATGATGTGTAACCAATATATTATTTGAATTATTTTTAGAAACAAAAAAAAAAAGATAGTACGAATAATCATAAAAAGAACTAATTTCCAAGAAATTTATTTATAGAGAAAAAAACGGATTTTAAAATTTTAAATTTTAAAATAGAATCATAAAAAAATTTAAAATGTTATCAAATTTCCAAAAAATTCAAATTACCTGGAACAAAAAGAAATCAAAAGGGAAAAAGGAAATATAAATTAACCACAGCCACTAAAAATCTCTTTTTTAAAAAAAAATCATTTACTCAAATTCTTTCATTTGTAAAACCACTTATAACCACTTATATTATTAAAGTTATATCGATAAAACTTATTTGTAATTTCGAAATTTCGATTTAATCTTCAAATTTCAAATTATTACTTAGAACAAAAAAAATCGAAAGGGAAAAAAGGAAATCACGACCACTAAAAAAATCAAAAACTCTTATAACCACATATAACCATATATAACCACTTGTAACATAATAAAAAAATATTATAAAGAAACAAAATAATATAAAGTTACATAGTAAAACTTATTACAAAGAAACAAATTTATAATTTCGATTTTAATATACTGTATTATTATGTGAACATGTATAAATTATTTAAACTGATATAAGTTTATATATTAAAAGTAGACTATTATATAATAACGCAGGTTATATTAAAATTTCTCGGTTTTATTAATTAATATTTTATAAAAGTAAGTTTTTTTCATATTTTTAAACACGTACATATATGTACGAGTATGCGGAGTAAAAAATAAAGCTTACACACGCTTACACATGCTTACACACGCTTACACAAATTAATTCATGAATTCCATCTCAATATTTAAAATTCTTGTTTTGACCTGTGAAACTCGAACAACAATATTATAATCAGTTTTTATGTTGGCACATATTTCAACGAAAAATAATCCTTTCATTAAAAGAGACGTAAAAAAAAAGATAAGAGATATAAGTATGGTTAAATTTAATTTTTTTGTGTAAAAGATTTTTAATAAAAAAAAAATCAAAGAATCAAAGATGACACAAAAAGAGAAACATCCATAGTTTATTAGATTTTATCTCCTAAAATAGAAAATATTTAATAAATAAAATAAAAAAGGAAATCCAGATAAATAGAAAATTCCATTATAATAATGCATTATAGTCATTATTATCATTATCATCTTCAATTGGTCCATTTATCTTCTTCTTAATCAATAATGATCTTCCTATACCGTTTTTTCTTAATCTTGTTTGAAATTTGGTCACATAATATTATACGTAACATTCATACTCGTTCACATAATATCTATCTACAACTAACTGCTAATTGCTAATAATAATTAAATTATTAAGTAAAATTAATATTGAAAATAAATACAATAATTAATAATATTTTGTCATGGGTCATCTTTGTCCATAAATAAATAACGGATTCCTATAAATAAAAAAATATGTATTTAAAATAAAAATAAATCATGATATAAGCATTGGGATAACCTAAACCCGGGAGTACTTCAAGTATTAGTATTGTCATGTGATGAATATTTCATACATATTTGAAAATGAGAATCCTTATTCTGTGCACCAAGGCAAACTCTTATCCTGTCACCTTCTGACCTCCGAATTTCATTGGTCCATAATATTTCAGGTAATCAAATTATTTCACGTGCAAGTTTCATGTGATAAATGGTAGGTGACAAATATGGTTTCCGCGTTAAAAAAATTCTGTCCCAGGATTTTAATAAAAATCGATATTCGAAGATTTTCCTATCACTCATGTAATTCTTGTTGTCACAACATAGCATAATAACAATAAATCAAATATTATAAACTTTCCTGCTTCACAAGTTTCTTCTATCATAAAAATTCTTGTTTCATTCTATTTTCCTTTAAATGTATCTTTTAATGAATCAATAACTGGTTCTTTAATAATATCTTGTACATTCATTATCTTCCATTCTGTCATTTCTTCTGGCTTAGTCAAGGTTGATCTTTTTCTAGTTCTTAAGAAATAAATGTGAACTATTTGCCATTCATCTTTTCTATAATAATGATTTGTTCTTTTATATTTTAAATCTTGTAATCTTGTTTTTATACATGTTTCTTTCAACAATTTTCTTTGAGCTGCTTGTTTAGCTGAAATATCTAAAGCTTCCACATGTCTTTCAGGACATTGTAAATAATTATAAAACTCTTTCTTGGAATTAATTCTTTTACTAATTCAAATATTTCTAGGATTTCTTTCAAATAAGATTATAGAAACATATTTTTTTATAACTATTTTATGAAGATTTCTCATGTTTAATTACTTCCTGAATTTTTATCTAGGTAAAATTTCAAAGGTATTTATATTTTTTTACTTCCTCTGTGTTACTTCTTCCTATTACTTTGTTAATTATCAGTTATTATTTTCTGTTCCTTCATAATTAATAACTGTATTAAATATGCTAAAATTTCTTCAATAGTTTGTTGCTCCTTAAACAATATTTCATCCTTTCTCTCCATTTCAAGAGTTTGATAACTATTAAATAAATTATTGAATTCATCAAGCTCCTCTGCTCTTTTCTTGCTTATTTCTTGTTCTGCAAGATATAAAGTTTTATACATATTTTTACTACTTTGTGACAGTATATATAATTTGTCCTTTCCTCTTTACAATTTTTACAATGGAAAATTAATTCATTTTATCACAAATTACTTTTTTCACTGTTTCATATTTTTCAATTTTCTTATTTAATTTTTTATTTTTTATTGCTACTTCCATTACTCTTTGTATCAAATTTACATTTTCATATAATTTGATATTAATTAATTTTTCTACCTCTTTCTTTTCTTCTTTCATCTATTCAATTTGTTTTACAAGAATTTCTTTTTTTTCTTTTATTGTTTGTATTTAGTTTCTTAATTCTCTATTTTCTCTTTTTTCCTTAGTTTCTATATCAATAATTATTTCATTTTCATTTTCTATTTTATTTTCTTGTTTGTTTTTTTCTATTTTCAAGATTTTCTTTAATTTTTCCTTATAACATTTTTTGATGTATTCTTTTGATAATGCTAGATTCTTTTGTCCCTCTGCTGTTTTAAATATTATTTTTAACATATTTTCTGAGGTTCAAAATTTTTCTTTTTTGATATACTCTTTGTATATTTGTTTATATCCCATTATATAAATTCTATGTTTCCTGCAATAATAGTAATTACAATTTTGATATTCTCAATTGTACATGTAATTTTGAGCTGGACATCTAGATCTTTCAAAATATCTTTCTATTTTCCTTTGTTCCATAGGACAGTTACACTTCCTCTTTTTATGTTTATGTTGTTTATAATATTTAGCCTTTCTATTGTAATATAAATATATGAGATATTTATTTCCTTCATTATCATGGTCAATTACTCCAAGTGAATAATTTATTTCATCATATACCATTCTTGTATCTGCATTAAAATAAGTTTTTCTTTTACTTTTTAATTTTTTATAGTTCATAAATTGATATCTTTCAGTACAATATTGTTCTCTCTTCCTTTGTTCTTTCTCTTGCTATAAAGTTTTTTTTCTGAATTATTTTTTTTGTATTGTATCAGTAGTATAATTGTTAACAGAATCATATTCAGGTGGTGTTTTGTTTCTTTTTCTTTTTCTTCCACTTTTATATTTTCTTCTTCTTTTGTTTGAATAAAGTATCTCTTCTGTATTAGATATATAAATTTTATTTCTGCATTGATAACATTGTTCATAATTCCATTTACTTATTATTTTGATTCTCAAGTTTGTTATCCTTACAGATTTTCTACAGAAACAATAATGTGTATTTACATTCTAATTAAGATCTTGATTGTCTCTTTATCTTGTAACAGTTTTAATAATTGAAAATCTATCACATCTACATACCATTTCTCTATTATTTCTATATCTAGGATTATTATATTCTTTTTCAAACTTATGGAGATTAGGATATACTTACATTTAAAGCAAGAGTCTTCTAGTTTAAATCTTTTTTAAATATTCATTTTGTTATAGTTTTTATAAAAATACTTTTTGTAATTGATTTAAAATGTTTCTGGAAATTAATTTTCAAAATTTCTTATAATTATTTTCAATTCTCCTTTGACTTGAAGATTTTATCTATCTTTATATAGCTTTCTGAATTTTTATCTCATGAAATTATTATTATTTATCTTTGTCAATTCTGTTTTATTTATTTCTTCTGATTTTTGTCTATCACCTCTAATTTTTGTTTATAACTTCTGATTTTTGTTTTTCTCTTTTTAATTTAGTTTATCTCTCCTTAATTTCTCCTTATTTTAGTTTATCTCTTCTGAATTTTGTTTATATTTATTTATATCTTATAATTTTTATTTCTCTTTATTTATATTTTGATAAGAGACTCTCACAATATTTTATCTTTATATAATTTTAATCTATCAGAATATATTAGTTCCTTTATTTGTTGTCCAAATTAATTATTTAAGATATAACTTCTTTTTACTGAGTCTCTCCTTAATTGTAAATAGTTTTTTCTATTTTGTGTTCAATTTGTCTAACCATTGTTTATCCTGTTTTAAGTTATACAAGAGTACTTTATCTCCTTCTTTAAATTCTACCCTTCTCTTTATCTTTAGATTATATCTTCCTTGTGATTTTTTTTGTGAAATCTTGATAAAATTTCTTGCCTTTTATAAGTCTTGTGACAGTGTTTCTTCTAATTTAAACATTCTCTGTATAATAGTATCTTTCAAATCTATCTTATTTATTTTTAATTGGTTTTCTTCATCTACTTCATTAGATAAAATTGATTTTCTTCTGTAGTTTAAATAGAATGGTATATATTTGATTATACTATATTTTGTAATTCTATAGGCAAATAATGCTAATGATATATTTTTGTCCTATTCAAATACATTAAATCTACTTATCTTCTTTAATATATCACAAAGTATTTTATTAAATCTTTTTGTTAATTCATTAGTTTGTAGGTGATATGGTAATGAAAATTTATGTTTTATTTTAAATTTATTATATAATTCTTTCACTAACTTATTTCTAAAATATGTTCTTTGATCTGTTAATAATGTCTTTAGAATTTTATGCTTACAAATTATATATGAATTCTGCTATATTTTTTGCATTTGTCTTATCTAATACTTTTGCTTCTGGCCATTTAGTTAAATATTTAGTTACTATAATTATACTTATTCTTATTTGTTGTTTCAAGTAAAGGTTCTACAATTTCTATTCTAATTCTTTCAAATAGCTGTTCAATTTCAATTGAATATAGTACTTTATTCCTTTCTGGTTTTTCAAATCTCTAACAAGTATCACATGTTTTAATATATTCTTTAATATCACTATACATTTGATTCCAATAATTTTTTTTTTAATTTTATTGTAAGTTGTATTAATTTTCATATGACTTAATATTGAATAGTCATATATATACTTGCACGCAAAATTATTTTGGAACCCGAAACCCAAAATATAAATATCCCGAAATTGACCCCAAATACTATTTCAAAATTTTGATATTTCAAAATTAAAATGGGAGTCGAAATTAAAATAAAAGTCGAAATTAAAATAAAAGTCGAAATTAAAAACAGGAGTCGAAATTAAAAATAAAAGTCGAAATTAAAATGGGGGTCGAAATTAAAAATAAAAGTCGAAATTAAAATAAAAGTCAAAATTAAAATTAAAATTAAAATTATTAGTAAAAATTTTTATTAAAAAATCTGTTTTTTTTAAAAAAAATAATATTAATACATACTACAAGTTTACAATCACGATTCCAAAGCAAGGGTAAGTACCTATACAATTTCGCGAGCCTAAAAGCATAATTCCGAGGAAAGGTAAGTTAAGAAGAGGTAGAAAGGTAAGTAAATATATTTATTAAAAAAATAATAATAATAAAAAGAAAGAAAAAACCTATCTATACCATTTTGCATTCGTCTGCACCATTTCGTGAGTCAAAGAGTACAATTTCGAGAAAAGGTAAGTTAAGAAGAGGTAGAAAGATAAGTTAAGAAGAGATAGAAAGGTAAGTTAAAAGGTAGAAAGGTAAGTGAATTTATTTTATTAAAAAAATAATAATAATAATAAAAGAAAAAACTTACTTACACTATTTCACGATCGCTTGGCCATTTCGCAAATTCAAGAAAACAATTTAAAGGAAAGGTAAGTTAAGAAAAGGTAGAAAGGTAAGTTAAGAAGAGATAGAAAGATAAGTTAAGAAGTAGAAAGGTAAGTAAATTTATTTTATTAAAAAAAATAATAATAATAAAGAAAGAAAAGCTTATTTACGTCATTTCGCGATTGCCTATTACTGGTCAAAAATTGATAAATAATATACATATCAGGTACCCGATATGTGTATTATTTATTAATTTTTGACCAGTGTATGTCATTTTGCAAATCCAAAAGCATGATTCAGAGGAAAGATAAGTTAAGAAGAGGTAGAAAGGTAAGTTAAGAAGAGATAAAAAGGTAAATTAAGAGGTAGAAAGATAAGTAAATTTATTTAAAAAAAATAATAATAATAAAGAAAGAAAAAGCCTACTTATGTCATTTCATGATCACCTGCATCATTTTACAAGTCCAAGAGCACAATTCAAAGAAAAGATAAGTTAAGAAGAGGTAGAAAAGATATGTAAATATATTTATTAAAAAAATAATAAAAAAAAGAAATAAAAAACCTATCTGCATCATTTTGTAAATTCAAGAGTACAATCCTAAAGAAAGGTAAGTTAAGAAGAGATAGAAAGGTAAGTTAAGAAGAGGTAAAAAGATAAATTAAGAGGTAAAAAGATAAGTGAATTATTTTATTAGAAAAAAAATAATAAAGAAAGAAAAAGCTCACTCACGCTGTTGACCGTGACCTGACCTTCAAGGGATACGATTAACAATTAGCTAAAGATACTATAGCTAAACAAAAATATAATAAATCACTAATTAATTTATATTAAAAAGTATAATGGTTGAAGGATTTAGATGTTGCGAATTTGTTTGAAAGAGGCAAGGCTATGAGATTTTTATAAAGGTTTGACTAAACTATTCACAAAGAATATAACTAAATTAATAATTCCTAATACTAAATAAAGAATTATAATACAAAAACAATATATCAAGATCACAAAGCAAGATATAACTAACAAGGGTTTCAGTATTCTACCTAGGAATAATATAGAATTTCACTAAGAAATTACAACGGTATAAATAATAATTTACACGATTATTATTTATAAGACAAATCACAAAATATTTTATTAACAAAAATTGGAGTTAACTACTGAACTCGAATAGAACTGAATTGAAATTGGAACTGAGAACTGAGCAAAGAGAAATTCAATCTTTTATATATATAATTGAAGTTATAATAGATTATGCTGTAGATTATACTAATACATATACTATTAATTATGCTGATATATATACTATTAACTACATTTTCTACTACGCTATCTATTACACTATCAATTATGCTATTGAATACACTATTGATTATGTTGTTTATTACACTGTTGATTACACTCAGATCTATAGTCGTAATACCTAATAGTTGTACTAATTTCTAAATAATTTATGCTAATAGTTTCTTATATAATATATACTAATAAAAATATAAAATTAAACTAATAAAGTATAGTTATAAATAAGTTAATACATGATAATAAAATAAAAATATAATAAATGAATAAGATAAAAATATAATAATAATAAGATTTGACAACTAGGGTTAACAATGCCATTTCGTAATCACCTGTACCATTTTGCGATCGTCTGCACAATCCCTAAGCTTTATTTTTTTAAAAAAAATCTATAGATCTATAATTTTGAAATTTTACAACTATTTTATCTCCCATTAAAATGTTAATTTCAATTGGGATTACACTAAATTTTATCTTCTATGATAATTTTAAAGGTTACACTATTATTTTATTTCATATTAAAATATTAATTTTGACTAGAGTTTTACTAAATTTTGTCTTCCATAATAATTTTGACTTCCATAAATATTTTGTCTTTTATAATAATTTCAGAGTTAATTTTAAATTTTGGAAATTTGATTTTGGAATCATTTTAAATTACTATTTTTTATTATTTATAAGATAAATTTTTTTTAGCTGACTCACATATTTTTTTTTGTTTGTCACTAATGTGATAACAGGTTTTTTTAAAAACAAGTGACATAATGTAAATTGGAAAAGATGGTAGTGTGAGGAAAAAAATACAATATTACAGTAACTTTATTTGTAATAAATAATTCTCTATATAATTATCATAAATATATTTTAATATAAATGTAACTATATAAAGAAAATCTCTATAATAGATACACTTCTATATAGTTCCAGTTTTAATATCCTGAAGGTATAACTATAGAGAGGTTAAACTGTATACTAAAATATTTTTATAAAATTCCTGATGATAACAGGATATAATTTTATATTAAGATATTTTGATAACAGATAAAAAATTTTTGTTTTTAGTTATAAGATAATATGTGGTTCATTCCTGTAATATTAACATTTGTGAAGATATTCATGAATATCTGTAAAAATTTTTTGTTATAAATTTTTTATAATTTTGATCAGAATTATAAAAATTGTGAAAATAATAAATTAATATAATTATAATATATAGTAATTATAAATAAAATCATTAATAGTATTATATAAAAATTTTTTATATTATAAATAAATATTAAAATGATATTAATATTATATATTATATTAAAAAGACTGACTTATATATACTTGTATGTAAAATTATTTTGACATTTTGAAATTACAATTTTGAAAAAAAAAGTTAAAATAGTTTTTTATAGAAAATGAAATTATTTTACTTACACTGGTTAAAAACTTAAAAATCCTATATATATTAGGTATCAAATAAGTGTAATATTTGTTTTTAATATTGAACATATATCAGGTATCCAATAGGTGTAAAAAATATTTTTTTTATACTTATCAGATATCCATTATATATAAAATATATTTTTTACACTTATTGGATATCCAATATATATCTAATATTGGAAACAAATATTATATTTATCTGATATCTAGTGTATGTAAGATTTTTAAATTTTTGATTAGTGCTGAAACTCAAAATTTTTTAACTATTTAAATAAATTTTTTGATTAAAGACATACTTAACTAGATATTTTTTTACTTCTATATATATATAATAGATTCTGTGTAAATCTCAAAAAAATAAAATACTTCAAAAATTAATTTTAAAAATATATATAGACCTATATAATTAAAATTGAGTAAATTATTATTATTTCATTTGTTCAAACTTTAACTATCAATAGTTCTCTCAATTTTGATAACATATATCTTTTCTTTTTATATAATAAATAATTCGATCTTATCTTTAAAATTACTTAATACTATTTTTGATATTTATTTATAAAATAAAAAGTTTTATATATAACAACTATCAATTAGGTGGTAGGTTGCGGACCTGTCTCATATGAGTTAGTTTGAGTTTCATCTTTTCAAATAAACATTAGAATAAGTTGTGTATTTTATATTATGTAATCCTATGTAATGTAAAAAACTTTTTCTTTTTCTAATTAATAAATTTGAGACAAGACTTTGCTAGAACAAAAAAAAAAAATATAACAACTATCAATAATTATTTCTGATCTTATATATAATTACATTAATAATATAATTGTGACATGTCTAAAATATATATTAGCTATATTTGTATACAAAATTATTTTGGAATCCTGAAATTGCAATTTTGAAAAAAAAGTCAAAATAGTTTTCATAAAAGATAAAATTATTTTACTTAAAACTTAAAATTTTTTAACTACTTAGATTATACTTATACATAAAATTATTTTGAAGTTTTAAAATTGCAATTTTGAAAAAAAAAGTTAAAATTGTTTTTTACAGAAGACAAAATTATTTTATTTAAAATTAAAATTTTTTGACTGTTCAAATAAATTCTTTGATTAAAGATATATTTAACTAGGTATTTTTTTTTATTTTCATATATAAAGGTCATCTAAAGTGGAGGCAAATTACGTTAAGAGACATATAATTTATCAAATGATAATTGGTCAAAAAATGATGTTACAATGCTGGCAAATTAACCTTTGGCCTCGCGCAAAAATTTTTTGTTATTTTTATTCTTTTCTTAATGTATTAGAGAGAAAAAAGAACAAAAACAAAACAAACCACTCTTTATTATCATGTCTGCTGTCTTTTCAGCTATTACACCTATTGTTCCTTCTGTATCTTCAATTGTTACAGCTTCTGCTCCTTCAGTTGTAACATCAATATCAAATCTCAAACCAGACGAAAAATGGAATCTTCTTTTTGATGTAAACTGTTCTTTGGAAATTTCAATGGAGGATTTTGACGATAATTGGTGGCCATTAGTTTCGAATATTTGAACACAATGGGATTTGTATAAATATGCAAATGATAATACTCGAAAAACTTTCACCTTCATTTTATGAAGTACTGGGAATCAAGTACTTGACAAAAAAAAAATGTCTTAAATGAAAAATGTAGAATAACCAAAATATAGCCATCTGACTTATGTCTTGTAAAAATTAAAGTTTTTTGGATAGTCTCTTCAAAGGTAGTTCAAGTAGAACAATATAATAACTCTTCTAACCACACACATTCTTTAATAGAAGTTAATAGAATAAAATAATCAAAAGTTGTCAGAAGTTTAGTTAAAAAAAAAGCTGTCAAAAATTATTTCCCTTCAGTAATCACAGCCACCGTCAAAGAATATGCAATGATAAAGTTAGACCTTGGTGAATGTGTGTGTGAGCTAAAATATAAAGAAGTAACAAACATTAAATATAAAGTTCGTGGACCTATAGAAGTTCACCTTATTGGAAATTCAAATTTAAAATTAGATATCTCAGAATCTGTTTCTTATTTAATAAAACAGGGATATCAAGTTGAAAATTATCGTGTCCCTCAATGTTCTACTAAAGGCATTGTGTTTGCACATTCGGAGCAATTAAAGAAACTTAAACATTATGGGCAGTTAACACTTATAGATTCAATACATAAAACCAACTGGTATAACTGACGTCTATTCACTCTTTATGTCCGTGACACTTATAGATGCTGGGATGTGTGTGTCCATTTTTTTGTAAGCAGTGAGAATGGAGATACAGTCACGGAAGCATTAATAATAATATAAAAATAAGTATTATCATTGGTCCCCCATAATATACTTTCAGATCATAATAATATTGAGGCTAAGGGTATTAAAAAAGCTTTTTTCGGTATTATTGCTGATGAGCAAGAATGTCAAATGCTTCTTTGCGTCGTTCATGTTATGAGAACATGGATGCAAAGAATTTGTGAAAAAAAACTCGGAATGTCATAATTGTAGCGATGCACAAAAGAACAAAAATTGGCTACGAAGGTCTTGTTCAGAATGCTATTAATAATTGTTTCATTCCTGTTGTACAAAATTATATTAAAAGGAACTATATAAAAAATATATAGCAATGGGATTTATGGTTTCATCAACATTCCCTTCTACTTTTACAAATCATATCTACAAATCTGTTAGAATTTTTTTATAGCGAATTAAAGAGAATAACATCCTTATTACATGGTTTAATTGGTACGTGATGATTTTTTTATTTATTTTATCCCATCTCATTTTGTATTCAATTTTTTTCTTTTATTATTTTAGATGTTACTCATAATATTGTCAATGTTAATTACAAAAAGAGATCTGAATTTGAAAGTACTACTTTTAACTTTTGTATCAAGAAAGTGTTTGCATATGGTGTTAATAATAGTATTGTCGCGTGCCCAGTGCGACAATGTTCTGAAGGATAGAGAATCTTCTCTAACAAAAACTAACAAAAGGTTAT
>CAJVPK010000476.1:0-31404 GCA_910592015.1 Diversispora eburnea | reverse complement strand
ATTAGAAGATAAATTAGATGTAAAGATACTTTTGTAGTTATTTAAGTTTCAACAAAGGTACCGGATACCTGATATAGTCTTGAAGGTCTTAATTAAATTTTTAAACAACATGCTTATGATAATTGATGATTCTAAGTTTTATGAATTTCTTACTTCTTTATTTATAGCAAAAAAGAAGTTAGGAATTTTCAACCAAAATTAAGAATGGCAGTTTGTACAAACTGTCATAAATTATATAAATCTAAGATTGTATGTAATTATAAAGAAAATAATAAGTTGACAATTATGCATTGCAATTATGAAAAATATCCTAATAATCCTATACTTTTTTACAAGAATTTATGTGGTGATGAACTCTCCTCTCTCAAAAGAAATATAAAAAATATGGTAGTTATTTCACAAATGTTATATCCTAAACCTTCAATTAAATAACAATTAAGCATCATATACTAGAGATTAGGTTTTGAAAAAATGTTTGATTAATCGGGTGCAAGAAATTATGACAGCAATATCTATACTAATATATATGATATGAGAGTTTGGAATTCATTTCCTTTCAATGGTAGCAAATTTTTTAGTTCGAAAACTGCCACCTCGAAATTAGGATTATTAATAAATTTAGACTGGTTTCAATCTTTCAAGTATACACAACATAGCACTGGTACTATTTATGCTTCGATATGTAATCTCTCTAGGACTGAAAGAAATAAGCTCAAAAATATAATTTATTTGGACTTTCTTCTAGGATCTAAGGAAGCCAATAAGAATCAAATTAATTATTATCTATCACCGATAGTTAATGACCTTAAGAAATTATGGAAGGGATGAAGAGTTCCTGAAACATATGAAAATAAAGATAGGCTCAATATAAGAGTTGCGATAATTGTAGGTTCTTCTGATATTCTGATTACAAAAAAGTTATTTGGACATAGATCTGCAGTAATGAATTGCCACAGGTGCCTGAAAAGAAGTTGATATAGTGAGAAGTTTCAAAAAACTCATTATGGTGATATGAAAGATTATGAACAATAGATTAAAGAATCTGCAGACCTCCAAGAACATAAATAATATGTTCAAGAATGGCTTAAATATATCACCAGAGGAACAAGGAAAGCTCATTTCAAAGAACACAGAGTACGATATACCTGTCACTCAAATTCAAAATCCAAATGCTGAAATTCCAAATGCTGAAATCCCAAATCCCAAATCTCAAATTATGATTAGTATTTTTTGCCAAAATCCCAAATCCCAAATTCCAAATGATTTGGGATTTGGATAATACATATAGAGTACGATGATCTGAATTACTTCATCTCTCTTATATAGATTCAATCAGATTCACAGTAGTGAATCCCATGCATTACTTGTTCCTTAAGATTGCAAAATGAATTATTCAATCTATATTTATTAAAGAGAATAAATTAAATTCTGAGTAACTTCGTATAATACAAAGGAGGATGGATAACGTTCAACTTCCATCTGATATTAATTAAACCTCTCCAAAAATCACTATTGGAGAAGGATTTTCAAAGCTCATCACTGATTAATGGAAGACCTTCATTATGATTTATGCAACAACAATTTTACGGGACATGTTAGATGATAATAATGGGATATTTTATTTGGACATGTAACTTATTGGTTACTAGATTTGTTACAGAAGACAATTTACAAGAAGCATAAGAATGATTAAAGGATATGTCCATAAATATAGAAAGAACTTATGGATCTGAATCCATTACAAGTAATATCCATTTATCAATGCATATGGGATTATAGCTCCATTTATAGCTTTTGACTATTTCCATATAAACAATTAAATAGATATATAGGTAAACTATAAATATCGGATATATGAATTATAGTAAATAAAATTTTAACACAAATCTTTCATAGGTTCTTATCCCAATAATAATCAGCAGATTGAACCTGAACTTATAAAAATAGTCTTTAAAAATTTGCTTGTAAATTATCATTTTTCTTGTCAATGGACATCTGATCTCTTGAAGAAGTCTTTTCAATTTCTTGCACTGAAAAAAAACTACTGGCAACTTAACTGTAACTAATGAATTTGATAGAGAAGAGTTACAGTATTTCATCTCCCTGAGACATGATACATCCAATAAGATCCATGGCACTGAATATATATCAGAATATATGCTAGCACCTACATATAAAAAGGTAAGTATTCCAGTAG
The DNA here is from genome assembly GCA_910592015.1 of Diversispora eburnea. Lineage (NCBI taxonomy): Eukaryota > Fungi > Glomeromycota > Glomeromycetes > Diversisporales > Diversisporaceae > Diversispora > Diversispora eburnea. Next base: position 29,207 of record CAJVPK010000476.1, on the reverse strand, counting down.
AAGTTCAAAAAAGATTATGTAGGTGGTATGCAATATTATATAATTTAAAAAAGAAAGATATAAAGGCATGTATGGAAGTGATTATGAACCAACATGCAAGGTTAATAATAGGAAATGAAATATTTGAATTCAAAATCACAGGCCAATATGAAAATAATACAATAATTTTAGTAACACTGATCGAAAATTGATAAAACATATACATATCGGATATCCGATATGTGTATGTTTTATCAATTTTTGACCAGTGCAAAATGGAAGGTCTTTAGAGATAGAACAAGTGATATTTATCTTGAAGAGATACAATATTACTTTAAATATATACTTACCCTTCTGAATGGATCAAGAACATATCTTTTAGCCTATGTCAAATGATACAAAAATATGTCTTCCTCTAGTATTCGATTTAAGCATAAATTTATAATATCCAAGTATCAAATACAGAGTTGTGGAGAGAAGAATACTATGAGGAAGGTATAAATTCGATTATTGCAGTATATAGAATATATAGTCGAGCCATTAAGATAGATTATCGGGTTGGAAATAAGAATAAGAAAAATTATGTTTCAATAATTCCATTGAATAGAAGATTTAATGTTTAATTTATTTTATTTAATAATAAATAATAAAGAAATTATCTAATACAATGAGTATATAATAATATTGTATACCCGAATAAAATAATTAGAATACCATCTACTCGATATTACTATTTTAGTGTCATACACCTGATATTCAAGACAATATCAGGAACCTGAGATAATAATAAAATTATTTCACACCTATTACTATTATATTGGGCACATGATAAAATTTATAAAATTAATTATTGGGTACTTAGTAATAATCAATTATATTGGATACCCAATATGTTTATTCTTTTCCAATAGGTATCTGATAGGTGCCCAATATTATAAATATATTGGGTATCTGATAGGTACCCAATAAATGCCTGATATTTAAATTTTGACCTGTGATATTAAGGCTTGTAAACTCATATTAAAGTTTGTGAACTTATATCAAGGCTTGTAAACTTATATTAAGGTTTGCAAACTTATATTAAGGCTTATAAATTTATATTAAAGCTCATGAACCCATAAGGCTCAAGAGTTAGGTCAAGCTCAAATTATATGGATTTAACTTAACCTGAATTTAAATTTTAAATCTAGGTTCAAGTTTTTTGAATTGGTCATGCTTGAGTCTTATAGAGCTCAACCTATGGGAAGCTTTAATCATGTGATACCTACATAAACCAAAAAAAATTTTTTTCATAAATAGATTTCTCCAAATGTATATATTCAAATACTATAATTTTTAATTCAATTTAGCAATAAAGTTAGTAGTCAAAGGTGTATTGCATTTATGTAAGAGATCATTGGTCAATTCTCCAATCAGTGATTTAAAGATTTATCACTTTAAACCCTGTAATCACATATAATTACATCTAATCACTTCGTTAATTCGACAATGCAATTTTACTTTAGATATGTCAATCCAATTTTACTCCTGCAACTTACTGTAGAGTAATTTGTGCTGTACATATTACAAATGAATATTTTATAAAAATTACGCAGGTACAAAACGAAATATTATTATTGTATATATTCTTCAAGGTCGGATTATTAAAAGTATAATTATATTATTTTTGAATAAAGTGTCAATGTTGCCAACTTTTAATGTGATTGGAGGTTTTGTAGCATTAGAACATTTTAGCTTTCGTTTACAACGTTTAGAAATCGGGGATTTAATAGTATGTAAATCTACAAATCCTTGGAGATCTGTATGCAAAAGAATAGTAGGAATGGTAAAATTTATGCTTTCGAAATAGTTATAATTTATTTATTTTTTTTTTTTATCCAATAAATTAATTTTTTAACCAGGAGATCGAATATGTATAGACCCCACCGCCATTCAACTATTATATATATCTTTCATTCATTAATTAATTGATTACATCCGCCCAGTCAACGTTTGAGCAATTCTACAGATCCCAGAAGTTATGGACCCATTCCATATGCTTTGATTGGAGGAAAAGTATTTGCTGGAGAAAAAGTATTTGCTAGAGTAAATCTAAGATTCTTATTATTTGCACATATAATCGTATTACTTTTTTCTTCCTCCAGGTTTGTCCAAATTAAGAATGGTTTAATTACTCTCGAGGAAAATTAGAAAGTTAACTGTACCTTGATAATATTCAGACTTTGGACCTCCACAGTTTATATGTTGACAATGAATTTTATATAATCTAATAAAATAAATCTTGCAAGTCCAATAATGTGAGAAAAAAAAGGGAATTTAAACAATTAAAAAAAACAAAAACAAAAATGGTGCCTATCTACAAAGTGTTATTAATGAGCACAGAGTACAACAGAAAGATTCCAATTTACGCTATTGACTGCTCCTTTATGACCTGACAATGTTTCAGTCATTGCCGCGTGTTCACACGTAAATTTTGGAGTCTAAAAATTACAGAAATGAATATTATTCCTTCAATAAAAAAAAATATCAATTCTTAGAATTCTTAGTAGATGTACAAAACTTCACAAAAACAAGATCTAATGACAAATTTTCCTTGTAATAATTAATCATAATAACCCCTGAGAATTTATTACGTAAGTAGCAAACAAACATTATGATAAAAATGATATCATTTTTTAATTCAATCTGATAACTTGAAATAACTATGCGTGATAATCAATCTCCATAGTGTTTAGTAATAAATAATAATAATTCCGGAAAGTTCCCTGGACAACGGAGAGTCGCGAGGTTACCAATATTAGTATAGCAAATCTCCTTTGTTTCTATTTGTAAAATTTGTAATTATAATTATCTAATTATTATAACTGATATAGTTGAGATGCCCCGATCCACTTTATTTTATTTTTGGATTTTCTGTTTTACAATTATCTTAATTGTCTTAAAACTGTTACTCGGATTATCTTATATACTTTTATATAAAAGTTCGTCTTTTCTTCTTTTACCATTCTTCACTCTTCTTCTTTAATTCATCCTTTCTCATTTATTAATGTATTTCCTTTTTAGAAGAAAGTACGTAAAGGGAACTACTAATATTACAATAACTACCAACATTTTCATTATTATAACAATTTTTACTGTTTTTGTTTAGTTTCTAGTCGTCCACCTTTACTATTACTATTACTATTACTATTACTATTACTATTATCTATTACTATTACTATTACTATTACAATTACAATTACCTATTACTATTAATTATTATTATTGCCAATTACTATTATTATTTCTTTTAAAAATAACGATAAATAACAATGGATATTGTTACTAAACCACTCTTGAAAAGTAATAGAAAGCCATCTTATCAAAGTATAATAATAGGATCTTCTAATGAGTTGGTAATTGAAAAAAAGGATTTATCCACTTGGGACATGATTTTATTGACTATATGCATGGCAGGTCTTCAATTCACATGTGAGTAAAGAATATTATAATAATAATTATTGATTTTGTAATATTTATAAAGAGGAAGAAAAATTGGAATATTATATAAATTAAAAATCTATTTTTAAGTTTTATATTATAATCATTTTTGTTTGTTATTTTTGTTAATTTTTTATTTTGTTATTTGTTTTTGTTGTTTTCAAATTGTATAAAATTCTTATACGTTTCTTGTAAAAATAATAAAATAAAAAAAAATTATAGGGACAGTGGAGTTATCGTGAGTACCTTGGATATAAAAAATTATTTTTCATATTTTATTTTCATATTTAATTATTTTATTTTATTTTAATTAATTAATTCATTCATTCTTTTTTTTTTTTTTTAAAAAAAAAAAAAAAATAAATAAATAAAAAATAAACTTTAATAAAATAATTCTGACAATCATATCACTTACACTTAATTTCAGTTATGGTACACCATATTTGAGAAATCTGGGAATGCGATCTGAACTTATCTCACTCGTGTGGCTTGCCGGCCCACTTTCCGGACTTATCGTACAACCATTAATTGGTGCAATTAGTGATAAAAGTACATTTAAATTGGGTCGACGAAGACCATTCATAATTATTGGAGGATTTTTGGTTTGCCTTTCTATGGCAGGAATTGCTTATTCAATGGAATGGGCATCAATTTTATTAGGAAGGAAACCATCGTTAGTCAAATTTGATACTAATGATGAGGTAATAGAATATTAAATTATTTATTATTATAATTATTATTATTATTATTATTATATAAAAATCTTATTTAACTAATTATCTTTATAGGTTCGAAAAATGGCAATTATAGTGGCAGTTATTTCATTTTATTGTTTAGACTTTTCATTGAATGCGGTTCAAGCTTCTCTTCGTTCTCTCATCCTTGATATTCCTCCTTTACATCAACAAGAAACTGGTAATGCTTGGGCCGGTAGAATGATGCATATAGGAAATGTCATAGGATACTTCACTGGTTTCTTAGATTTAAAAGCAATATTTTCTTTTCTTGGTGACAGCCAAGTAAAAATATTATGCATAATTTCATGTATAGTATTCATATTTGCATTACTTATAACTTGTTTAAGTGTAAAAGAAGTTGTATATGAGGCATCTGCAATCGAAGATTCAAGGTATGTTAATAATGTTAATTACTCTTTATAACTTTATTATAACTTTATTATAACTTCATTATAATTTCATTATAACTTTAAATGAAAACTTTATTATTTATTTTTTCCAGACCATGGCATTACACATTTATATATATTTATAGAGCATTCAAATATCTTCCTGTTCCTATCCAAAAAATCTGTAATGTTCAATTCTTTTCATGGATGGGATGGTTCCCATTTTTATTTTTCAGGTATTATTTTCTACCCAAATTTTTTTGATGGTCATTTATTTTGTTTATTTTATCCTTTTCCCTTATATATATATATATATATTTTCATTTATTTATTTATTTATTTAGTACGAGTTGGATTACATCTGTCTATGCTCGAACTCACTCAACACAAGAAAAAGATTTCTTTGAAGTATCCACGCGTTACGGTTCATTTGCCTTATTAATTTATTCATTTGTTTCTGTGGCGGCAGGAATCATTATACCTCATCTTACTCCAACATCTTATCCCAGTAAAAATCCTTTCACCATATATAATATTTATACCGCATCACATATCATGTTTGCATTAGTTATGGTAAGTACATTCTTTGTGAATACGGTGGAACAATCAATTATGCTTATTGCCAGTATTGGTATTCCATGGGCAGTGGCAATGTGGGTTCCATTTACTTTGGTCGGAGAGTTTGTACAACAAAACGAAAGTAAATTAAATTTAATTGATGATGATAATAATAATAATAATAATAATGCACTAGCGGAATCATCATCATCTTTAGAAAGTTCTCTTCCTTTATCTTCTTCTGCTTCTTCTTCTGCTACTGATAATAATAATAATAAAGCAGGAGTAGATGAAAATGAATTTGATGCAGGAATGATTTTAGGTGTACATAATATGTATATAGTATTTCCTCAATTTATCATATCTATAATTAGTGCAGCAATAATTAAATTAGTGGAAGAGGTTACTCAAACAGGGGGAGGTATAGGTAATATAGGAAAAAACGATGCTTACGGATGGGTATTTAGATTTGGTGGATTAATGTCTTTAGTAGCGGCTATACTTTCGCGACATATAATAGATTTAAAAATTTACCGAAAAGATTGACGATGATCTCTTTTCCTTTATTTTTCATTTTGATTTCCATTTTGTATTAATTTTTATATTTGTTTTGAAAGTGCAAAATTAATAACTAGTGCCAATAAAAAAAAAAACCATCATTAAATTTTTTTATTTATATATTTATATAGACTACTAAATTTATAAATTTATTTTATTTATATATTTATATAGACTGATTATAATAAATAGATAATTTTTCTATCTGTTTTCTAAACATTTATTTTTGTAATTTGGGATTCCTCGTGATCATTACGAAAATATCCAATACAATATTAATTTTAGATTTATTAGAAGTTCTTGGAAAGAACATATTCAAAATCGTATACCACAAAAAAAAAATTCAGAATGTTTTTTTATCCCTTTTATATTAGAAACAATCACAGGCTTGATCATTTAACATGTGATATGTGATATAGAAAATAAAACGTTTTTCTAAATATTATGATGCTGAGGTCAATGGATAAAATTATTTTTGGAAAATTTTATACCTAACAGAGATATATCCGTAAGCATTTTTAATCATTTTGAAACCAGATATGTGCTTATCAATATCAATGTTATCATTACCAATGTTCACCAATATTCTTCATAATCTTTTAACATCTATCCAATAATATCTGATATTTGGCATTAACAAAAATAACATTTGGAGACATAAAACATAAATCCCGAACAAAGTTTTTTTAAAATAAATAAATATGGTAATCAATTTAAATTATATATTGAGACTGAAAAATTACACGAGTTAAATGAGAAAAAAACAGAAAAACAGTCAATTTAATTACACGAGTTAAATGAGAAAAAAACAGAAAAACAGTCAATTTTTTTTTTTTTTTGACAAATATAGTAGAAATATAGTTGTGTCACTAATTATTAACAAATTTCAAAATTGGTATTGTTATCTAAATGTTATAAGGAAATAACTTACATATACCTTTGAAGGAATGAAGAGAGACTGCAGAACTTTAGAATAGAGATATTAATGAATATATGTAAAATTTTTAGATGTGTGTGAAGGTGGAGAATGATGACATCTCACACGAATGGTACATTACACAGTTTTGAAATTTTGTTATAAAGAAATTTTTTGTTTATTTCTTGTTTTATATACTCGACTAACTTAAAAAAAATAAAATCATAAGAATTTGTTTGAATAAGGAAAACAGAATACTAACTACTAACGCCTAAATTTGGATCACGTGGTTAAGACTCTTTAATTGTGATAATAATGATTGGTGTTCTTGGCAAGCATAAATTGAAAGTTTTTTTTTTTTTTTTTTTTTTTTTGAGATTATATTCGTTACTTTATTATCATTATCATTATCATTATTATTATCATTATTATTATTAAATTTGTAGTAATATTAAAGGAAAAAAAATATTATTAAGTAGATAATAATAATAAGAAGATAATAAAGCAAATAAATAAATTGAAAAAAAAAATAATAATAATGGCTTCGAGTTCAGTTCCTAGGGGTAAACAAAATTCAGGATCGAGCGCTGGACGCACACGTCGTAATAATATTCCTATTCCAACTCGTCTTGATATTCCTTCAAATTCTCTTACACCATCTTCTTCAGCGCCTTCTTCTCTTTCACCACTTATTGTACCTGCATTGGTGTCTTCCGCAACTTTATCTAATGCTTCTCAAAAATTAACCACAGAGCTCATTTCTGCCATCGGAAGAACGACCCCTCAACCTAATGATGATGAAAATTTTAATTATAATTATGATATTAATAATCATAATAATCATAATAATCATAATAATCATAATAATCATAATAATCATAATAATCATAATAATCATAATAATCATAACAATAATAATAATAATAATAATGATGATAATAATAATTATGGTGGATTCATAAAAGAAGATCCAACGATTAATGTATCTCCACCTGAAGGAGGTGAAGAATTTATAGAAATTAATCCTGAACAATTAAAAGAATTGGGGAGGTTAGGTGAAGGCGCGGGTGGAACGGTGACCAAAGTCTTAAACTTATCAACAAATACTTTAATGGCAAAGAAGGTATGAAAATGTTGATCGATTTTCTTATATATATATCTATTTATCTATCTACCTATTCCATAATCATTAGTGGAATCAATGGAAAAAAAATTTAACGTGAGAGCATTTTTATTTTTTTAACTTATTTTATTTTATTATTTTTTTTTTGTTATTCTCTTTCTCATTCATTGTTATTCTCTCTCTGTTTTTCGTCTGGTTTTTGTTATATATATATATATCTCTCTCTTTTAGTTTAAAACAATTAAAAAATATATATATATATATATATATATCAAAAATCATCATTATTTTGATACATTTGACTAAATTCTCCATACATATATATATATATATAAAATATAAAAATATTATATATTATATTATATCAATAGGAAAAAATATCTATAAGGAAAAACATATATATTAAATAGGAAAGATTACAAGAGAAAAAAATTAAATGACTTTTTTTAAATAAAAAAAAAAAATCATGATAGAAAATCAATGTCGACCCCGATCCAAATATACATCGACAAATTCTACGAGAACTTCAATTTCTACGAACATGTAATTCACCGAACATTGTATCATATTATGGTGCATTCTTGGAAGATGATAATTCTTCAATATCGATTTGTATGGAATTTTGCGAGGGAGGAAGTTTGGATTCAATTTATAAGAATATTAGTAAAAGGCAAGGAAGAATTGGTGAATCAATATTGGGAAAAATTGGTGAATCGGTAATTTCGATTTTTTTTTATTTTATTTTATTTATTATTTTTTTTATTATTTTATTTTACTTTATAAATATAATTATATTTTTCTGCCTTTTTTTTTTTAGGTATTAAATGGATTAGTTTATCTCTATAGTCGAAAAATTATTCATAGGGGTAGGCAATTAATCCCTTTGATTATTCTAAATTAATTAAATTAATTAATTAATTAATTAATAAATAAATAAAAAAATAAATTTAGTAAATGTATTGATTGTATTCCTGTTTTTAACTCCTTATATATATATGTGTGTGTGTAAATATATATATATCCAATTATTTTTCATTACATTCAAATTAGATATAAAACCATCAAATATTTTGGTTACTAGAAAAGGGGAAATAAAAATTTGTGATTTTGGAGTATCAGGAGATTTAGTTTTATCATGGGCAAATACTTTTTTGGGAACGAGTTATTACATGGCTGTAAGTTGAATATTTTATTTAATATTTTATTTATTATTTAATATTTTATTTGACATTTTATTTGATTATTTCATTTATTATTTATCATTTATTATTTTAATATTCCTAATTTTAGCCTGAACGAATTCGGGGTCAACCTTACAAGGTATCAGCTGATGTTTGGTCTTTAGGATTAACAATAATGGAAGTTGCACAAAATCGATTTCCATTTCCATCGGTTGCACCAATTGAATTGGTTGCTCACATCGCTAACTTACCTGCACCTGAATTAAGTGATGAATATGAATGGAGTGATGATCTTAGAGATTTCTTAAAAGTTTGGTATGAATTATTTTCATTTCCTTTCATTTATTTATTCATTCATTCATTCATTCTTTTATATTCTCATTTATTTATTTATTTATTTATTTTATAATTTTTAATTTTTATTAAATATATAAAGTTTAGAGAAAAATGGAGAAATACGGCCAACGCCCAAACAAATGCTTGATCATCCGTTTATTCAAAAGTCATCCCAAAGATATATACCTTTGGAACGATGGATTAAAGAAGTTTGGGAATGGGATAACTGAATATAATAAAATAAATGATATAACAATAATATGAATTAGTTAGTCAGTCATTCAACTTTGGAAAATATTATATAATTATTACTGGAAATTATTATTACTCTTTCTTCTTTCTAATTCATATAATGAATTATTCCTATTGCAAATTCTTGTTCTTATTTTTTTTTTTTTGCAACAATGATATTATAATGATAGCACCTCTTTTTTTTTTTTTTTTGTATAAAATTTATTTGTGTTGTATTTTATATCCTATATTTTAATATATATTTAATGCAACAATATATTCAAATCAGAAATTATTATTATTATTACTTGTAAAATTGGTGATTATGCTGTTGAAAGAATTAATAAAAAATATAACAAAGTTCAATAATGATAATTAATGTTTTGAACCAAAAAAAATTAATACTAATTTTTTTTTTTAATAATATTTAAAATAAACACTAAATTAATTACAAATGATTTAATTTTTCTCTATAATTATAATATTACACTTTTCACTTTTTAATATCACTTTTTAGATTCACTTTTTTGGGTCACTTTTAAATATCACTATATTAACTATTAACTATTATCAATTATATTAAGTACTATTATCTATAATTATTAGTATTATTTATTCATCACATTTCTTTTTCTTTTTCTTTTTCTTTTTCATCAATAATACTATTATTAACATTATTATTGTCATCATTAGACAATAACTTATTATTTTCCAAAACAATAACTTCTGATTTCTCATCGATAGATTTGAAACCAGTATCACCAGATTCTATTGTTGTCGTTGTTATTTCAATGTTTTCAACTGATTCAATTTCGTTAGCTCCTTTGTTTTCCTCTTCTTTTTCTTCTTCAACAATAGTGGTAATTGTTGAAGGTTCGGTAGTTTCAGTTATTGAGATAGAATTGGAATTAGAATTGGAATTAGAATTAGAATTAGAATTAGAAGGATTTGTAAGAGAAAGATTTGTTTTTGCTGCAGGTTCCCTTGCTATTGTTGTAGTTGTGACATTAGAAATATTGGAATCATTAGAAACAAATGTGGTTATATCTGAATAATTATTATCATCATCCTTATTAACTAATTGTGGTGATGGATTTGGTGAATTAAGATGTGGAAATGAAGAAGGATCCCATGATAATTCAAATTTTCTTTTAAGTGATTGATATTTATATGTTTTAGGAATTCTATGTAAATATCTTTTTTTTTTTAGATTAGAATATTTTTGATATTAGTATTTATATGTTATAAGTGCATAAATTTTGGTATAAAATAAATAAAATGAATAAATTTTATACCCATAACCGACTCCACATCCCAAAAATCCTTCACCACCCCATTCGCTATTTGGAACAATAGTAACCTATAAATAAATAAATAAATAAATAAATAAATTAAATTATTATTTCTACAAAAAAATTATAAAATAAATTATTCTATTGTACCTCTCGACAAGCATCAACATCCGAATTATATACATAAAGGCGAAGAGGTCTTCCTAAATGATTATCTACCAAATCATAAAAATCACTTTCATTTCGCAACGTCTCATGTGGTGTTCCAATAACATAATCTGCTAAAGGAACCTAAATAAATCAATTTATTAACATTTATTAAATATTTGATATTTAATATTTATAAATTTTTTTTTTATTTTATTTTATTTACCAGACCAGCCATTTCCGCAGGACTTTTTTGAGCTATTTCTAATATATGCCAAACATGTTCATTGATTCCCTTATGATGTGATGTAATGAATGGTGATAAAATATTTTAATCAAGATTTGTTAAGTTAAAAACTAAAAATTAAACTAAATAAAAAAAATTAAATCGAAGGCAATATGTTCTCGAAAATACCTCATAAGAACAATACCGAATAATACATCCTATTTTTTTTAAAAAAAAAAAAATATTTATATATCTAATTCACTTTTGAACAAAAATAAAATAAAATAAAAAATAATAATAATAATTCATTATATATTTACCGATAATTCCATTTTCCGTATTATCCGTCCAAGTTTTACTTGGAATTAATTTTACCTCTATTATTATTATTATTATTATTATTATTATTATTATTATTATTATTATTATTATTATTATTATTATTATTATTATTATAATTATAATTATTATTATTAAGATTAAATTTGAGAAGAAATTTATATAAAAACAAGACAAACCCCTATATTCTTGTTCTTTGGTGGAATAAACCAATAATATTACTTCTTTATCAATATTAGAAAGTAATTTTTCTTGAAATATATGTGTATCCGGTTCCTATTGAAACCAAAAAAAAACGATGTCGCGATTAACCAAAAGCAAAGGGTTTAAAATTTAATTTATGCAAAAAAAAAAAACCCCCCCCGAAAACTTGGTCTTTTTACCAAAGATATCCCGTTGATCCCAATTATATAGTCAAAAAAGGGTTCTATTCCTGCTTTTTGAGCAGGAGATTTTTCTTGGACCTAAAAATTTATTAAATATATTGAGAATAACATATATATGGTAGTTTGATCCTTTGAATTCCCAACCAATATTATATTATTATAATATACACATTACAGATTACGTTTATGGAGTGTATTAACATTTATTGAATATTATAAAAGTTTTTTTTTATACCTTTAATACATGATAACCGTAACCATTGATTGAACTTTGGGTTCCTCCCATTATTATAAATTATATTATTTTTATTTTTATTATATATTATTTAATTATCATTATTATCATTTGAAAAACGAGAAATAATTTTATTTTTCAAATTTATCACGTGTTATTAATAAATTATTCTTTATTTAGTAATTATTATAATTTCGTGCAAATTATAAATACAATTTTTTTTGTTAATATCAAATAATTTATTTATATCTTTCTTTCTTTAATATTTTAATGTCAAATAATTTATTTAAATCATTCAAATCACCCTTTCTTCAATCAATACATTTATCGCACGAGAAATTTCCGTAACAGTGTTCATAATTTTTTCTCGTTGTTTATCTGTGGGAATTCGTTTAATAAACCGTTGCCAACGATCAGGATGAAATCGTATTTGTTCATTACGTAACATGGATTTTATTTCTAAACGATCATTAATTCCATATAATAAAAATTCTTCAACATTTTTTCGAGTTAATTTGGTTATATCTTTAATGGGCCAAGGAATATCTTGAAATTTAATTATTGAATCTCCTTTAATATCAAATTCATTCCATTTCTTGAAATATTCATTCCTTCTCTCTTGATTTAATTGATTTCGGTATCTTTTCTCTCGTCTTTCTCGTTCTCTTTCTTCTTTTTCTGCTTTTGCTCTTGATTCGGCTTTCCTCTTTTGTCGTTCCTTTTCTTTTTTTCGTAATTTTTCTTCTCTCATTCGTTGTTCTCTTAACTCTTGTTCATGTTGTTTTTCATACATTCCCTTACGAATGTAATTAGCATATTCTTCTTCTGACATATCATTAATTTCCGAAACTCTTTCATATGTATAACTACTACTACTGCTGTTGATGGTTTCTTGATAAAACATTGATGAAAAATCTTCATTATCTTCAGCCATAATATCAAATAAATGTTCTACCCAAGGTTTTTCATGTTTTTCTTCATAATTTCCATCACAATTTCCGTAAGATTTATTCTTAGAATTGTCACATTTAGAAGACTCCTCTTTCCGATCCGAAACGTAAGAGTTCTCCGAGTATTCTTTGTAAGTATAAGAAAATTCGGAATAATCGTGAGAATACTTTTGTCTTTTATGGGAATCAGTTGACCTCCTTTTACTATGAGAATTTATTTTATTTTTTTCATCAGAAAAATTTTCGTATCTTTCACTTTTTTTATGACTTGTAAACTGGCTTGAAGTTTTGCGAGACATTGAATAAACTTTTGTAATTATATTTTTTTTCAATATATAGGTTAGGTTTAGGTTACCCGAATCATGGTTCAGATAAAATAGATTGGATTGGTCAATTCAGAATTCAAATCTTGGATTGGACAAAATTCAAATATTTTAAACTTTGTATTCAAATATAGAATCAAAATCCATTTTTGATAACTCCAGATTAACTCTATAATTTAAATGTATTTTTTTACTACAGTCGACCCTAATCTAATGTCTGGGCCTTCGTTATAAAAAAATTCGTAAATGGCATCATAAAATTCGGTATAACGTATAACGAATATTTTTAGTAATCTATATTATATTTGATACTATTTATACTATTTATATGCAATACTTTGCTTCTTTTTTTTTTAATTTTTTCACATATTTGATTTCATTTTTTTTTATTATCATATGATTCCAATGGCTTCATTGTGAGTAATAATTGGCAAAGGATCTGGATTTTCTTCTATTTCATCTTTATTAGGAAGAGAATTTTCTTATTTCTACATCATCATAATGACATAATGAATAAATTCATTGGATCAAGATTTAGTTTAAAGACCCGTTAGATTTATGCATTGTGCCTTTTATTCAATATTTTATTTCTTTTTATCTCGTATTATAATTTTCTGTGAAGTTACGAAAGTTTTTCTTGCTTACTAATGCAAAGATATTTTTATAAAACAAAATATATCTTAAAGTAAAAGAATTCATGTGTTGAAAAGAATCTGCCATTGCATTGGAAAGAAGATGAGCTGTTTTGTTGTTAAAGAATAAATATGAGGAATTAGGAGCTATAATTATACATACCAGGTAAATATTTTTACTAAGTGGAGTTGAGTTATTATGTATTTGAATTGAAAGCTCTTCGTGGCCACAGTTTTTTCTGTGAACGTTCTTCTTGGTTATCAATTTCACCATGTCACCTTACTGATGTTAAACAATGAATAGGATACATATATGATGATGAAACAAAACTTATTTTATTTCATTGATTTAGGAAAGTGGATCAATAAAAACTATTAATAAGATAAATAATGGTGATAAACAGAAAGGGAACTCAAGTGAGCAAACTTAACTAAAACTCTTGAAAAACATTCATTTTTTTTGTTTTGTTGACCAATTTTTTTAAAAAGTATCATATTGTATATTACAGTCACTCTAAAATACAACTAAATAACCATCCAGCACCCTAGCTTCGTTATAGCAGGATAACAAAGAATTCAGAAATTTGATTGGCCGATTTGTTGTAGCGAGGGTATTTTATTATATCCAAATTAAAAATTCATTATATCGAGACTTTGTTATAATGAGAGTTGACTGTAATTCACAAAAGAATAGGCGTACCAAAGGGGAATTCCGATTTTAGCTAATTTATAATATAGGATGCAATAGGACAGTCAATTTTATAATATAGGAATTCCAATTTTTAACTGATTTATAATATAGGAATCATCATTTGGTACAGTGATTCTTTTGTATTCGACTAGTGATTGTAATAATAAAAATATTGTGACAACCAAAATAAATAATTTTACAGTCAGTTAATTATTTGATATCATCTTCCTTTTTTTCATTTCAATAAAATAATTCATCATAGATTCGAATATATCACCTGTTAAGACTCAGAAAAATACAATGGTTATGTGCTATACAAAAAATCAAAGGTAACATATTATTTTATACAGGCAAACAAAATCATATAATTGTAAGATAAATACTTTTCAACAAGCATTTCATTTATAATGATATTCATATCTTTTTAACTTAAGTTTTGAATGTATTTAAGTTATAAAATTAATGATGTCAAGAGGTTCTCAATTTTTTTTCACATTTAATAACAAAGAATATGAATAAAATGATATTACACAATTTATTCTGTTGGAACAGTGATCTTAAGTATTACTGATTCTCTTGATCTGTAGCTAGTGCAAAAGATATTTATAATAGTTTTTATCATAGTAAAGAGAAATAGTAAATTCTTAAAGAAACTTTGAAAGAGCTCAATATGTTCAGTTAATTAATATAAAAATATATTATGGGTTATATTCCAATCTTATAATTCTATTTATTTGTATAGTACTTCACTTTATATTGTAATGAATAAAAAAAAACTTTTCACTGTTATAAAGAAATTTATCTTAATTCTAATGGTGATAATGATATCCTATATATAAAAAATGGTATACCATATTTTGTGAGCCAAAGTACCTTGAATAAATTACAAATTTTCAAGTATTTCATTTATATTCAAGATACAGTAATTTATACAGTGTAATGAACTTGTTTATATTCATTATGAATTGAATTAATAAATTATTTCCATCAAGAAATAACAAGACAATAGATGAAATACTAGTTTAAATCAAAAAATAATTCTCTCATCTAACAAATACTACCTGTAAAAGTTTCTACTTTTTCTGTATTGTTAATTGATTGTGAGCTTCAAAAGTTAAGAAAACATTATCAATTTAATTAAGCAAAAGTTGAAGTTGTTTTTTTTATTATAATGTTTTATATAACAATATATAATACATTATATAATAATAATAATAATAAAATAATAATGTAAATCAATATAAATCAAAATACATATATAACATAAAATAAAATAAATGTACATGATTTTTGTTTAATATCACTATTAAAGAGTAAAAATCAGAGGTCAAAAAAGATATTGTCCAGTTATAAAAATGGTTTGAAGGCAAGTTACTCTCTCCCTTCCTTTTCTCTCCAATGCCATAATTTGTAGGCAAGTGTGAAGTCCTGTTAAGTCCCAAGAAGAAATAACATACTCCTATAACTACAGTCAGACTAGACACCTGACTTTAGACCTGCCATGTTTTACAATTCTGTGGAAGTGGGAACCTTTATTCACAGTTTTGAGAAGGGATACATACTTGTACAACTATAGTCAGGCTGGATGCCTGACTTTATGACATACCTATTGTGATCTAATTGCACACTTATAATTTTTAATAGCTCTTTTTACAACATATATTTAATATTAATTTTCTCTGTAACTTTATCAGGAACATCAAACAATTGACATTAGTCAAATATAAAAGAATCACTGTATTGAATGGTAATTTCTATATTATAAATTAGCTAAAAATCAATAAAAATTAACTATTCTATTGTACTTTATATTATAAATCAGTTAAAATCAGAATTCCTTTTTGATATGGCAATTTTTTTGTATTTGATCTGTGTGATACTGTTAAGATTTGTTGTTTATCAAATATTACATTAATAAATTTTCTTTTACTGAAATTATTTTAATTCATATATGGAAGTAACTTGCAAGTTCATATGCAGATCTTCTAAAGTCATTAATGTAGCACTTACTAATGTTGAAGAGAAGATAATATAAATAATTTTAATCTAATATGTTAATTAAGAATACTAGTTGACTTAATTTCTTCCAATTTTCTCAATTCTACTTATTCAGGTTCTAACAATAAGAAGGCAAATAATATTAATGCAAGAAATGATAATATATAAATTTTGATTACTAATTTGAATTTTCATGAAAGGTCAAAAAATCTGCATTTCAGTTTTTGTCATGTGTTTTATGTAATATATTCTGTAAAAGAAATTAGAAATCTGTGTAAATAATCAAATTTTTTTTCTTGGAAATTTCAAAGTTCAATATCACACAAGAGATTTTTACTTCTGACCTTTGCTATAAAGGTGAACAGTCATCTTGTGTTGATTATAGCATGTACAATTTTTTATAATGCTTATACTTCTGTTTTATAGAGTACTTTTTGAATTCACCTTTCCAAAATTGGACAATTGGATTCAAAAAAATCCATCTACAGTGATGTTCAAAAGTATTGTATCACCTGACTTTTGCCTTTAAAAAATTCTGCCTCCTGAATTATTGATTTTAGAACAATAGTTACTATACTCATTTTAATCTTTAAGTTTTGAAGAACCTTTTAGATTTTTTTTTGTGCCAAATTAATAATGCTAATTTTTCGCAAATGGATAATTGATATAATAAAATTTTATATGACACAGCTACAGTAATAATCATCATAGGATTGATTATCTCTTCCAAGGAGAATTAATATATCAAATTTTGTAATGATCGGACCGGTGATTGTTTACATAATTCACTTTCAAAAATTGAAATTTTACATATAAAATATTCTTTTTTATTGTTTCATATGTATGAATTACGTAGCAACCACTGGTCCGATCGTCACGAAATTTGGAAACCCTATGATGATCATCACTGTAGCTGTGCCATATAAAATTTTATTCAATAATCGAAATTTTACTAAGTGTCAGTTGTTAATGTCAATCATCCATTTGACAAAAAAATCAGTATTATTAATTTGGCACAAAAAAAAAATCTAAAAAATTCTTCAAAACTTAAAGATTAAAATGAGTATAATAACTATTGTTCTAAAATCAATCATTCAGGATAAAATTTTTTAAAGGCAAAAAGTCAGGTGATACAATACTTTTAATTGCCACTGTATGTATCAAAAGTAAAGTCGAACCCATACTTCATTATCTAAAGAGTTGAATCTTTTTTCCTAAGTACCTGATCAAAAGATGGTTGATAAAGTGTTGTTGTTAAAGAAGCAACTAAAGATTAGTTTATGTGAAAGAAGACGTGTTGGGTGCTTCCTTAACTCGATAAGGAGGAGAAATGCGATGGCTTCACTGTGTGATTCTTTCGTGTGTGTAAATGTTTGAACAGGTATACTATATCCCCCAGTGCTTCTGAAGATGGGAAGGAGAAGTGCAATGGCTTTGCTGTGATTCTTTCGTGTGTGCACCTTACTTACTGACGTTCACAAAAAATACTGTATGTCGCTATTATTAATATTGAAGATTTTCTAAAGTTCTAATTTTTTTTTCAATAATTATGTAAGAATGGATCATCAGAAATCTGCAACATCATCTGGAATAAGAGCAAAGAAATTACAGAGTCCAATTTTCATTTATCACTCAGTGAATTACTAGCTAAGGTAGGTGATTCAAAACTTAGATTATGTTATTATAATTGTTACAATTATTTTTTGCTATTTTTAAGACAAATATCAAGATGTCACTTGTTGATGAAATAGGAAGCCAAAGGTATTTCTTTTAAAGAATTTCTGAACTTGAGGCCAAAAAGGCTGAGCTAGAGGTCAAGATATATTATCTCTTTTATGGATTTCGCCTCAATCAATATTATTAACATAGATGAAATTGACATATATGAGATGTCCAGAGTTTGTTGCGAATATTATAAATCAATCAAAAAAAAAAAAATCTGTGATCTCTCCAAAATTTTTGAGACATCTCAAAAAGATGGGATCTTATGTGTCATCTGTGGCAGATATAATAGTATGTGCACATAATAAAAATACAAACCCTTTTTTTTTAATATTGAATTATGTAGAATAAATCCTGTTTTATAACAGATCAACCTATATTTTCATGGGAAAATATTATCAAAAGGTTTATTGATGATGAAGAGTATAATCTTTTTAACAAATGTTTGGAAATTCCTTTTTTAATAGAAAGAATAGAAAAATATACTGACAAAACCACGCAACAGTTTCAACTGGACCGTAATAATATTAAACAACACATATACTTACATGCAGAAATGAACATATTGACTAGTATGGTAAACCATGAAGATAAAAATAGGGTGATAGGAGTATCCAAAAGATGTTGTTACTTGTGTGAACTGTATATTGATTTTGCACAAAAAGAAGGATATAATATCATCATTTCTGGAACACACAAGAAAATATATCATGGATGGAAACTTCCATATCTAACAGATAACGACTTCCAACCCAAATCCCTGAAATCCATCATGGAAAATCTTGATCGAATCATAGAGAACAAGATAAAACATTATACTAGTAATTTATTGGCAGCTTCTGATAGTTCTGCAGAGAAAATCGTGATGAATTAGATGAAGTTCATAAATATATACGAGTTGGGAAAAAATAATGCTTAACGTAGTAATTGCAGGAGAATATTCTATCAAGGGTTCAAAAACGAAATTTATTTCTTGTAAATGAACTATGAATGTAAAAAGTTGGCGCCAGTTAACAAAATTTAGCGAATTTAAACCTTTACATCATTAACCTTAACTAGTATCATATAAATTATATTTTCACTTTCGTGAGAATTAATGTTACATCATCACGTATGTAAACCAATAAATTTACTAACATTTTTTTAGTATATTAATGACCAAATGATCAGTGTTTGAATGTTTGAATTCAAATTTTTAAATCCTGTTACCTTTTTTTTTATGTGCGGAGTTTTCAAATTTTGTGCTAGCTGCTGCGAATGATCAACGTAGTAAGAGATCTACCCTAGTGTAACTTTTAAATAAAATTTGATCGATTGTTAGATGTAAATCATTTTAATTATATTTTTTTAAGAATGGTTCGAACATGTGTAATTTGTAATAAAGAACGAGCGATTATTAAGAGACCCAAAACAAGACAACAAGCCTGTCGGGAGTGTTTTTATTATGTATTTGAAACAGAAATACATAATACCATAATAGACAGTAAATTATTTAACAAAGGGGATAAAGTTGCTATTGCAGCATCGGGAGGGAAAGGTAACAAATATTTGAAACTATTGACTTTCACAAATATTTCTAAATGAATGAACAAAATAATCTAAATATTTTCATTTGATTCATTAGATTCTACGGTATTAGCATATGTTTTGAAATTATTGAATGAAAGATATCAATATGAGATAGAACTTTTTTTGTTGTCTATTGATGAAGGAATAACAGGATATCGAGATGATTCATTGGAGGTGAAATATTATTCATTATTTAAATATTATTTAATTTATTATTTAAATATTATTTGATTTATTATTTAAATATTATTTATTAGACAGTGAAAAGAAATCAACAACAATATGATCTTCCTTTAAAGATAGTTTCATATAGTGAATTATATGGTTGGAATATGGATCAAATCGTCAAAGAAGTTGGATTAAAAAATAATTGTAATTTTCTTTAATATATATATATCAGTTGATTGTCGAAAAATTAGAAGCGAGAAAATTTTATAAACATTATTTTCATTATTCTCATCGTTTATCTTTAGGTACATTCTGTGGTGTATTTAGACGTCAAGCATTAGATCGAGGAGCAGTAATGTTGGAAGTGGATCATATAGTTACAGGACATAACGCAGATGATATTGCAGAAACAGTTTTGATGAATAGTTTGTAATTTAAAAAATTGAATAAAATAATATCAAAATATTGAAATATACAAATTATTATGAAATATTTATATTTCTTTATTTATTTTTATAAAATAGTTATGAGAGGTGATATTGCGAGACTTTCAAGATGCACAGAAATCTGTACAAATGGAGATGAATGCATACGAAGATCTAAGCCATTCAAGTATACATACGAAAAGGAAATTGTTATGTATGTGATATTGTGATTATATGTTATTATTATTTTATTTATTATTGGGATTATATATTATATATTATATATTATTTATTATTTATTATTTATTATTTTAAATTTTATAATTTAATTAAATAATCAATTTAATAATTAGGTATGCTTATTTCAAGAAGC
The DNA here is from genome assembly GCA_910592015.1 of Diversispora eburnea. Taxonomy (NCBI): domain Eukaryota; kingdom Fungi; phylum Glomeromycota; class Glomeromycetes; order Diversisporales; family Diversisporaceae; genus Diversispora; species Diversispora eburnea. The sequence continues at coordinate 8,243 of CAJVPK010000476.1, read as the reverse complement.
TTGATTATTTTTCAACTGAATGTGTATATTCCCCAAATTCATATCGGGGTCATGTACGTACTTTTTTGAAAGATTTAGAAGGGATAAGATCTATTGCCATTATAGGTATTTAATACTTATGTATATATATATATATATATTTATACGTAAACAATTAATTATTATTTCATTATTATTATATTATATCTCATTTAAATTTATTATATCATTTTATTATTCTATTTAAAGATATTATACATTCAGGAGAAGCATTTGAGCTTAAAAAAGATGTGAAATTACCAATTCAGGGAGTATGTAAAAGATGTGGATATATGTCAAGTAATGAATTTTGTAAAGCGTGTGTATTATTGGAAGGTTTAAATCGTGGATTGCCAAAGTAAGTAAATAATTATAAATAATTATGAATAAATAAATGAATATAAAATAATAATTATGAATATATAATATTATTTCACATCCATTGCATTATTATAGGCTTGGTATAGGAAAGACTAATAAAATGGTAATTATTTTTATTATTCATATTATTCTTATTGTTCTTATTGTTCTTATTATTCTTATTATTCTTATTGTTCTTATTGTTCTTATTATTCACAAATATACAATTACCTCGATTTTTTTTTTTCACTATATTTTTTTTATAATTTTTCGCCAGCTTAAAAAATATGGAAATATGTCGGAAGGTATGGCCACAATTCCAAAATTTATGAACAAAAATTCTGATTCAGTTGGCGAACAATGTTAAAAATAAAATAGTGACACTTTAATTCATTTAATTTATTTAATTAATGGGGAAATATATTTATTCAAAAATAAATAAATAAAATTAATCATTGTTAATCTTTAAATTATCTAAATTAAATTATCATCGTTAAATTAAATTAATCACTCAACAATTCTTTTATATATATATTTTCCTTTTGATGTAACATTCGGGCACAAAAGTATCAAGGATCGTTATTAATAAATTGACCTTCTGTTTTAGAATGTCGATAACATGAATAACCTCATTATTTTAATGCAGGTATGAGGTTAATATCTTGATCTTATCCGAGTTTATCAAATTATGCCATTGAGAGACACATCTGAGGGTTTCGGATGTATATAAAAAATGCAGTAAAGACTTACCTTTACAAAGCAAGAACGGTCACCGGCTGAAAAGCCAGACGTGAACAAGTCTTACCTGTAATCTAAAAAAAAAAAAAAAAAAAAATCAGAAATCTTTTTATCAGGTAGATCTTTAACTGTAACCGTAACCAATCATAGCTCAGTTCAAAAAAACATAAATAGGCTAATAGGTACACCACACGTTAAATCACATATCCAGCCTGCCTATTTGCTACCTGTTTTTCGACCTGTGAACAATCATTTCAAATAAAGTTTAATATTAACAAAGACAAGAGAAATATCCTCAGTGCCAAATAGTGAGATTTGAATGTTAACTCAATCGAGCTGAATCAAAAATGTGAATAATCAGCAAATGTTAGTGTGAACTTCACGATATTACACATGACTGCTCATTTAACACGGATTTACGGATTTACGGATATCCAAGACTCCAAAATATTGATCCGATTTTTTTACGCTGATAATATAATATAATGAAATGAGCTTTACCATAAATTAAAAAAAAACAAAGTTTTATCCCAAAAAGACAACTTACCCCACCCACATTTGACCATTGGATTAGCATTGATTAACAGAGTGTATGTGTGTATCAGAAAATGTATGCTATTACCATATTTAATGTTAATATCAAAATTACTTGTGATTTTATGTCAGTATTTTCAGAAGCACTCGAAATAGAATAAAATGATGGAATATTAATGAACTGTTTTCGAAAATAACTTTTATGAAAATATGATTTCAGATTCTTCTATTTGAAACCGTAATAAAGACGAAGTTCATAATTTTAACTCTTTTATTTCTATTTTAAAAAATTTAATTTAATAAATAAATAAATAAATAAAAAATATTATTATAACTAAGTTAAATTATACTGTTCGACAGACCAACTTTTTCGCAAGGAAGAATTATTCATTAACAATTGCTAATAAAAACGACAAGAATTAATGTCTTTAATGTCATCCCGTTTTGATTGTTAAAAAATAATAATGCATGCAATATATTCTGACATTTTCTAAATAAAATTTTCATGTTGTCATGCGGACATCATCACATATCAACAATACTACTTTTAGTTTAGTGTTATCTGGTAAAAAATAATAATAAATAAACGTGTTATTTCAATTTTTCGAAATCATAAAACCTCCCCCCCCCCCACTCTTTTTTTTTCATTTCAAATTTCTTATCTCTTCTAAATCAAAGATGAATAATGAAATATTTTCCCAAGTTTTGGGTTATATTTCTATAGCTTGTTGGGTCGTTGTTAGCATTCCGTAAGTATCGGCTAATTTTTTTTTATAAATTTCCACACAAAATAAATAATTTATTTTATATCATTAGACAACTTTACGAAAATTATAAACGAAAGTCGAGCGAATCTGTATCGGTTACTTTCCTTATTTTATGGCTTTTAGGTGACACTCTCAACTTGATGGGTTCAATACTGCAGAACTTAATATCAACTGTGGTAAATGTTATAAATGTTTCGATTAATGACGTTTGCAAATCACGATAAACTTTTTTCTGTATATTTTTTTAGATTCTACTTGCAGTCTATTATATTATCTCTGATATCGTCATAATTGCCCAAGTTTTATATTATCATAACTATAAAAGACCCGATGAAATTGTAATCACAAGTGCCGATGAATCGATACCTTTACTTCGAACACAACAAAATTACACTTCCTCTCCCCCTTCGTTTTTTTCCCGACATAAACAATTTTTCGGAATATTAGGTGGAATTATTTGCGTTTTTTTGACCGGAATAGTTTCCTATTGTATATCGTCTATATCACTGGAATTCAAAAATAATGATGATATGATTTTTGAAAAACAACGAATGAAATTTTTACCTCAAATTTTAGGTTGGCTTTGCGCTGTTCTTTATCGTAAGTTTATTTTATATATTTTTATATACATATATATGCATGTATGCGTACTTTATTTATTTTGTTTTTTTTTTTTAAAAAATATATATATATATATATATATATATATTCTAATTTTTATTCCTAATTTAGTTGGATCGAGAATTCCTCAAATTATTAAAAACCACAAGTCAAAGTCTACAGAAGGTTTATCACTGGCAATGTTCTGTTTCAGCGTATTAGGAAATATCACTTTTTGTTCTTCAATTTTATTTCATTCAACAGAACATGAATATTTATTGATAAATTTACCATGGTTATGTGGAAATGGTGGAACTTTATTTTTTGATTTTGTGGTAAGTTCAATATTTATAAATCCAATTCTATTAATTATATATATATAATTTGACTTACATTTTGAATATTTCTTTATAGATATTTGCACAATTCTATATATACAGTAATAACAATAATAATAATAATAGTAATAATAATGATAATAATAGAATTATTGATGCATAATTAATTAATTAGAAAATTTAGTGAACCCAAAATAGAACTTGTCATTTAAATAATGTGGTACAATGGAATTTTATAAATTACTATATTCATTTTCAAAATGTTTGCATATTGATAGAACATATATATAAAGTTTTTAAACCATATTAAAAAATATACTGCCTAATTTTTAACAACGTGAGCCATTATGCATTAATGCATTATGCAAGATATGCAAGATTTAACATTTTAGATCGTCTTACAAATTTGGTGCGACAATCGATTGATGTGGATAATGATATTACGATCTCAAGAAAGTTTTAAAGAGAGGAGGACGTTTTGACGATTTTGCAATTCACATTATGGAGAGTTAGCATCAAACCCAGTCAAAATTAAAAATTAAAGATATTCTTCATGATGTATAAACGTTGAATTACAAGACGCAATATGTAGAATTGGAGGGTTTATTGTAAGATCAACCGTTGCTTATTGGTAAGCGAGTCATAATAATTTTAGTTTAAGTATCTGGTAAATAACCGTTGTATCATTTCTCATCTGTGCTGTGTCATATTTTTTGTAAATATTGCAGTAATTTGGTTTTTCAAATACTATTTTTCACTTCATCGTTAAGCCTCCTCTTCTCTAACTGAGGACACTATCAAATTTCCTAAAGTTTTCATTCTGTCAAAAATTTAGATCTCATCCGTTATGCAGACTATCCTTTTTTTTAACAATCCCTATGTTTCAGTAGAACCTGAATTTGTAATTAGAATAAAAAATTGACCCATACTTTATGACTTTAATAACTTTTCAATAATTTTTATATTAAAATCACATGATTTCTAACTAGATCATCAAAGACAATAACCATTTTCCAACTTGAATTTTTGAATTTCAAAATATCTGGTAGGTTTTTAGAACCAATTAATTTGAATCATACATCTTCAAACCATGTGTATTTTTTATCTATAGCAATAAATTCATAAAAATTTTTGTACTGCTCTCCATAGCTTCTCATCCTGATATTATTTTCAACTGACCATTTCAAACAAAAACATTATATAACATAATACTAATACTATATTCTCATATTTTTATGTCAATTTAACAAAGTCCAATTTCAAAAATACCATTTTTTATTTTTTAGTAAATTTTTTTTTTCAATTTAAACTAACTATAAAAAATAGTAAATATAAATATTAATTTATTTGTTAAAGTAAATATAAAGAGTAAAATAATTTGGAGATAAAATAATGTCAAAATATTATTTAAAAAAGAGAAATTATAATAATTTATATATAACAAAACTTTTCATTAAAATATGTAATAAATAAAAATATATTTTATTCATATATTATACAAAACTATGTAATACAAGAAAACTTCCAAAAAACAATAAAAATGAAGAAGTATCAGAAGTAATGGTGATATTATCAACTCCAAGATTTGCTTTTACTTCAATATTCACTTTTACATCAAAATCAGCATCAAGATCAATAGCAACAACAAAATTAACTTCAAAATTAATATCAAAATCAACTTCTTCCATGTCAAATTTTATTATATCAACTTCTACTATATTAACTTCAAAATTAATATCAAAATCAACTTCTTCCATGTCAAATCTTACCATATAAACTTCTATTACATCAATTCAATTTGCATCTTCTCTAATTTCTAAAAGAAGATCTCAATTATCATCTTTATTGAATGTTGAAGAAAACAAAAAAAGTGAACTAATAAATTTGAAAGTAATAAATATTATATATTAATTTTTAAAGATAATTGATGTTATTATTTTAATTTAGATGAAAAAATGAATCAAAAAATAATAAGTACACTATTAGAAATAAAAAGAAATACTACTGAAATAAAAAAAGAAGTTTCTGAAATATGCAAAAATGTAAATAATTCCAAAAAAAGAATAAGGAAGTGAAAGAATTATATTATACTTTATTTCTATATACATATATATAAATTAATTTTAAATGTTTTTACAGAAATTAACTTGTATTATATCAAAACTTTTTATAGATATATATTCAGATATTGAAAAATTAAACAAAAAAACAAAAAACTACTTAAAAACAAATGATCCCAGCTGGTTCATATAACTAAAATGAATTTTACAATATTGACAAGTTTATAGTTTACTAATAGTACCCACATACTATAAACTGTCACATGACTAAAATGGTTTTTGTGATATTGATGAATTCATAGTCTATTGATAGTACCAATCATTGTATATCAAACAATGTAATCTATTATTAGAATATATGATTATTATATTGGTGATTGTACCTGGTTTCCATTGTTATATTATATATAATTATTGTTTAATACATAGTCTATAACAATAGTATATTTGCTGACTATGAATTGTTGGTGGTGTCACATGGATAAAAAAAATATCTAATGATATATTTAATTATTTGTTATCATTTATAGGGTTGACAAGTTAATTGCAATTTGAGTATTATCAGATATACTATCAAGTATATATTATTAAAACAGTCAGTGTGCATGTTAGAGTTATACCAATTTTTATATTAAAAATTTATGTGTAACAATTTAATCAAAAGTTGTTTCTAAGTAACCATTAATTATCTAATAAAAAAATAAAAAATTTTTTTTATTTAATTATTTGTTAATATTTTATTATATCAAAACTTTAATTTATTTTTTGAAACAAAACTCTAAAATTCTTTTGTATTAGACTTTAAACTTAATAAAAAAGTATCTAATTATCTTTATTTTTAACAATATTTTTTATATAACTACTTTTTTAAATTATATGTATTAGATTTTTTTTTATAAATGTAACTTATTTTTAATATAATAAAACAAAGATAAAAATATATTGAAAATTAAATTTGTTAAAAAACTTTATTTTCTTTTTCAATAAAAGATAAAAATAAAAATTTTAATTTTAATTTTTCTGACCATTTAAACTGAGTTTACATTTATTATTGATTACTATTTTTATTTCATTTATGGTGAGAGATATATTGACTTATTCTATTTTTACAGTAGTGGTTATAAGTATCCGACCTCCTGTATAAATAAATACTAAGTTATAAAAACTTCTCAAATTTTTCAGGTATAAAGTGTGACATGACACCTGATCACCAGTACTTTTACAGGATCGTGTGATATTTTTGAATGCTCATCTGATATTATGTCACAAAAATGAAACTTTTTCTTGAAAAATGATATAAAATAATTTTTTTACATGAACACCTAACAGGACTGAAGTGGAGTTTTGCAAAAATAGCATCCTATATTCACTGTTGTAAGACCACAGTTATTTATTGGATCAAAAAATACTATAAAAATAAAGATCTAAGTGATGAAGAAAGGTTAGGTCATCTGCGATCACTGGTTGAAAATTGATAAAATATACACATATCGGGTACCCGATATGTGCATGGTGTGTCCTTAATATCGGGCATATATCGGGTACCTGATAGGTGTAGAAAATATTTTATATATATATCGGGTACCCGATAAGTGTAAAAAAATATTTTCTACACTTATTGGGTACCTGATATATGCCTGATATTAAGGATACACCATGCATATATCGGGTACCCGATATATGTATATTTTATCAATTTTCGACCAGTATTAGTCTTTATCAAAGAAGTTCAGATAGAGTACTAAATTCATCTTCCAGTTCGGAGCAGTGATATTGACTACTGGAGGTTAGGTATTTTGTAGCTGGAGTACTAGGACAGCCAATTGAGTAACAAATTGATCTAATTCTTATGGCTATTGATTCATTATTTCAGGTGATATATAGATAATTATTTCTTGTTCTTCTTCTGAACTTTCTTCTTCTATTTTAAGCTTAGTATTGTAATATTCTGGAGCTTCTGAATTGGGTAAACTTTTGGATAAAAAAGGGAATCAGAATAATGAAAGTTTAAAGGTATTGGTAAAAAGGGTTTCAGAACTTATCTTGAATAATTCTATTTAAAAATGGATAGGATTTATTTGTATTTTCCATACAACCAGTATCAAATTAATATTACCCGTTGGGAGAGCAAGAGAATAAGTACAACAAGTACTTGGGTTTAGCCTAGTAATTATCAGTAAGTTTTGGAAGTATGAAAAGACAAATAAATATAAAGTAACTAATTTTATATATTATAGAACAATAAAGACAAGGAAACTAGATAAAACAAAGAGGGACAAGTTAAAGGAAAAATAGTAAATACAGAGAAGAGAAAATATGGTAAATTCTAGCCTGATGACAATAAAGAACAAAATAAAATAGTTTTACTAGGACTTTGTAAGGATTTTGAAGGATGGATAAGTTCAAAGAATGAAGAAAGTGAGTTCTGGCTAAGTCACGTGACAGTTTGAGTGAAGAATTGAAGATCAATGATTTATTTAAGACTCTAGATTATACAATATAGACTTTACTTATAATTTATAAACAAATGTAAAGGAATAAATAAACATGTATATAACTTATTTATAGACAAGTATCAAGAAATTTTTGAGGACAAATATATCCGGATAAATTTTATAATATGCAGATATATGTGGATATATTTGGAATATGCGAATTAATACGTGAGTGGTCGAATATATCCGAATATATATTTGCGAATTTATCCGAATATATTGCGAATTATACTTGCACGCAAAATTATTTTGGGGTCCCGAAATTGTAATTTCGGAGAAAAAAGTTGAAATAGTTTTTCATAGAAAATGAAATTATTTTACTTAAAACCTGAA
>CAJVPK010000475.1:0-31418 GCA_910592015.1 Diversispora eburnea | reverse complement strand
TTTATATAGAATAACTAAAATGATTTATTTTTAAAAATTGTCAGGTGTCTCTATACTTTTTACCAGTGAGTGTAGATTAAACAGAAATAGTAATATTGATACCTTTTCTTGAAGTTTTAGTTGATTTAGTTTAATTTGTGAAGATATAATTTATTGGATTTTCTTTTCTTGAAACATAATAATAAGAGAGATAGAAAAAGAAAAAAGAAAAAAATAGATAAAAGCATGATGTATAACCAGAGTAAACTTTTTAAACTTTTGAAGTATTTTTATACATATTTTCTGGAAAAATTTTGTCTGATTTTTCATATCTGAAATATTTCAGAGATATGCTACTGCTACCAAATTCTAGATTTTTTGATAAAAACTAATCTCAATTTCTTTCTGATTTTTGTATATATATTTTACATGATTATTATTGAAAAGATAGTATTCTATTAAATTTTTTATAATATTCTTGGAAGGATTGCATCTAATCTCTGATTATAAGAATAAGTTATATAATTTTTGTTGAAAATTTGTTAAACTTTCCTTTTAAAAAGAAAATATGAATTTTAAATGTATGATTTTTTACTGAATTTTAAAATAAAATAGAATATAAAGTTTATTTATAAATACATAAATTATGTACATAATAAATCAGATAAAAATGGCCAAAATGCTACATATCTGAAATTCCATCTTTAAAATTCAATAAGACCAAATTTTTTTAATAGCTAATTCTTGACAATACATTTCTGAAAATAGATGAAAATAATATTGCCAAAATAATAATTTTATATAACAAAAATCAGAAAATTTTTATTAGAAATTCAGTAGGATGAATTTTATTCATGATAAATTTTAGCACAAATTCTACTTAATATTGAATTGTAGTAGAGAATGGTTGAATTGAGAAATTTATAGCTGATTTTTAACTTTCAGCAAACATTCAATACTTCTGAATTTTAGTTGAAAGTTATTAATGTCAAAATTTGGCTGAATTTCATTAATAAGCTGAAATTTGAACAAATCTCAGCAGAATTGTTGATGAATATTGCCAAATTATCGAATTAAGTTGATAAATTTTAGAATAACTGAATTTTGGTCAAAACTTAAATCTGAATATAAGCTGATTTTTAAGCCTTGACCAAATTCAAAAATTCTGAATTTTGGCTGAACTTAGGCCGAAATATTATATTTCTGAAATATTTATTAAAATTCAGTACGAATTCAGAAATTCTGAATTTTGGCTGAATTTTATTGATAGCCGAATTTAGGCGAAAGTTGGCCGAATTTGATATTGCTGATTTGCTTATTTTAGATGGTAGTTGTTTGAGGAATTACCAGAGAAATTAGAAAATCATCTTATTGAATCCAAAGTTTCTTGGTTAAGAACTCATTTCACCTTTGTTTATCATTCAATTTTTTTAAAACAACAAATTAAATAATAATATTATTGTAAAACATCCAAGTATTATTTTTGAATCCACAGAATTCACTTCTCTTAATAAATCTACTTTAGTGTCGATTTTAAAACGAGATGACCTACAGATGAAAGAATCAGAAATTTGGGATTATGTAATTAAGTGGGGAACTCCTGCTTTACCCGAGAAATTAGAAGAATGATCTGACAAAAACTTAAAAACAACAATGCTTGCCATTTATTCGTTATTTTCAAATTTCAAGTTCAGATTTAATGGATTAAGTAAAGCCATATAAGAAAATTCTTGATAGACAATTGTGGAATTAACATTTTATCCTTCCATCAAGATTGGTTTTAACTCAAGAGTTGCCAACAATAGTAAATGACCATTTTCAACTATAACCATTGAAGAGCATGCAGCAATGATTTCATTATGGACTGATAATCGAACAAGTTATTCTTCAAGAAATAATCATTATGAATTTCAATTAATTCTTTGAGGAAGTAAGGGTGGATTTGCTCCAATAACTTTTTGGGGATATTTGCGATGGGCATGAAAATACAATTGTAATCACCAAAGTTGAAGGAATAAATGAAATTATCGGAGGATTTAATCCTTTAGCTTGGGATAAAACAAAAAATGATTGGGTGAAAACCAATAAAATTTTTATTTCTTCATTTAAAGATGGCGACCTCCAAAATTCAACTCTTAGTAGAGTTAGAAATGAATTTATGCTTTATTATATTTTGTTAAAAAAGATAATTATGGACTATATTTTGGAAGTCGTGAATTCATGATGCAATCAGGTATATATTTTACTCAAGATAAACTAAATTGTTCTTTTTTATGAGAAACCTACCTTTTAAAACAACTAATGATGATTTTTCTATTATAGATTATAAAATATTTAAAATCTACCTATAGTTAACATGAAGTTAAAAAAATTACTGTTTCAACATTCTCTAAATTAATAATACCACCATTAATATAACTAATATAAAATAAATAAATTATAAAATAATTATGTAATTTATTTATTATCAAATAATTTATAACTTAAGAATAATATCAAAAATTTGGCTTAATAATTATTACTATTTTCATTTGGAATAATAAAATTCGATTCTTTACGAAAATAAAACGATCGATGTTATAGTGCAGTAAAATTTTTCATACCATTTTTTTTTTAAAAAAAAAAATTTTATTTTCTTGTACTTTATCGATTTATTAAAAATATGATACAATGTAAAATATACATAATAAAATATCATTATAGTTGATCTCGCGTTCTTGTTGATAGCATTGATTTTGTTTGCAAAACACCGGTTGTTGGATTTATTTTTGGTTCACCCAAATATTCCTCTACATCAAATTCCAATATCTTTAGTATGTGTTTAATGTATCTATCAATTTTTTCTATGAAAAAATAAAACTATCATTTATTAACGTCAATGAAATAACCTATAAATAAACACATCTAAAGGATTATATCCACCAAGAATTTCATCTATCTAATGTAGATGAAATTCTTTATAACTATCTTTTTTAATAATTCTAATTATGTATATGCTAACAAATAAGTATAATTTATATAACCATGCCAAATATTCTAAAAAGTTAGAGGAACGAAAAATCCATCTCTACTTCCACATATGGAATCAATTGAAATTCATATGGATTATTTCTTCTTGTAAGAATAGTTACTTAATCCAAGAAGAAATTTCTGCTGCATGTTCATCAGCAAGATAAAATTTTCTAATTTTTCGTTCTTAATATATATTAAATATATTGTATATCTTCTTATTGATTTAAATGTAATATTGTTTTTTTTTGGAAGAAGACAAATTTAACTTATAATGTTCGTATAGTTCATTGAAATCTTTGTGTTTTAATTGAAAGGATTTCCACCACACCACCTCAGAGGAAGATAATATCTTTTAATTATTACTTAAGTAAAAGAAATGTCGAGGTATTTATATGTGCATGTATCGCGTATCAATTATCAATGCATCTTATGTTATAAGATGATTCAAAGTTATAGAGGGGGTTTTAACAATTCTGTAGTAATTTGGTCATATACATATGTTTTTTGTGTTCCAGGAATAAATTTATTTTATTTTAGTAAAAATTTTTTACTCTAACTTACTTATTTTAGGGTAAGGCTTTTGTAACAATAATAACAATAATGAAATTTTCAATGAACAATATTTTTCCTATTTTGAAAATATTAAATACGATAATATTTTTTGCTGAACTTTTATATTTATTATTTTCCTTACGCGGTTAAGTTTTTTTTGATTATAATAATATACAGATTATATTGTGTTATTTATGGACTAAAATAGTTAGTGGTCTTAGAAGGGTACAATACAATATTTTTTCAAATTAAAAAATAGAATTTTACGTAATGCCAATGACATTCTCGTGTTTGACTTTTTTTATATTATCATTATTTCTAAAGACTAAAAAATGAAATTGATAGGCGTTTTATATAATTTTCTTTTTTAATCACATTGTTAATAAATACGCTAAGTGATGTAATTATTATTATTATTATAGTATGATTTTTAGATTTTTTTAATAAAAATTTGCTAATAAAAAATAATTTTTCCCAAAAAGAAATATTTTATTTTGAAATTAAATTTATTATTCGATGAATATTAATTAATGTTTCTAAATTATAGTACCTTGTTTTCATATAAGATATTTTATATAAGTACACAAAGTTGTCAAGAATAAGGAAGAATACATTGTTATTTAATAACTATATCAATATATTGAAGGAAAAAAAATAAAGTTTGATTTCAGAGGGTTAAATCCATGAATAAATATAACATTAAATAGCCTTTGAATGATATAAAAAAGTTTATTATTCCAAAGGATATAATATGACAAAACAATAGCAAAAGAGAGCGCACATCATAATCCTACACTTCCAAAGAATCATTTTATATATGTTTAAATTACTTGCAGATGCAATCCTTTATTATTAAAAGCAAGCATCGCAAAATTAATAAAATCTCAGTAGTATCTTTATTGTTTAGAAATTATAAACTGTTTTCGCTACATTATTATAGTATTAATTATCTAATATACAGTATGTACAGTATATTTTTATCTTCATTGTGTAACATATGAAACTGAGACAGATTCTTCTATATAAAGAATTCTTTCATAATTAAAATGGAAATGTTTATAAAGAATATCATTATTTGATTTTTTTTTATACTTTTAGCAAAGAAATTCGTGCTCGTTTTCACTAATCAGGACCTTTCATGTTGATAATGATAATTCTAATAGTAGTATCTGTGTTAAACAGTACATAATGTAATATTTAATTTAAATTAAATCTTTGCTATCTATTACAAAACCACCAACTGCACCAGTTAAAGATGTAATATAAGATAATGTACAGACCTGTAGCACCAACAGATTGCAAAGTTAGAATAACAGAACCACTGGTTCCGTTAATTTAGCTGCCAAAGATTCAGCAGCGACACCACCTGCTTGAAATCCCATCGCCCGTTTGCCCCTGTTACTACGACATGTCCAATTAAACCAACCCACCGATATAAGTAATTTTGGGATTCTTTCGCGCAAATTCCTTTACTTGTTGGACGGCAGGTGAGATTTTTTGCATAGCAGACGAGAATTTCATGGCTAGAAGAGGCTATTACATCACTGGATGGAATTTTTTCTTTAGCATATGAGATAATATTATTGCCGGAAGAGATTATTTCATCGCTGGGTGGATTTTTCTTTAGTGTATGAGATAGTATTATTATAATCGGTATATTTTAATTTTCTTTCATTTCTAAAATAATAATAATAATAAAAAAACATGATCAAATAATAATAAAAAAATAATATAAAAATAAAGAAAAATAAATAATAATAAAGAAAGCAAAAAAAAAGAGAAATATAAATTTCAATACAATTCAACGAAACAACAAAAAAAAACATTATGATGAAAATTATTGAATTGAACTTGAATTATATAGTAATATTGAAAATAAACTTTTTTTTATGATAAATGAAATGAAAAATAATGAAAAGAAGAAAATAATAAAAGAGAAAAGAAATATTAAAATAATATGTGATGATATTTAATGAAACAACACTCATCTTTTTTTTTAAAAAAAAAAAAAATCTAATATTATTTTATCTCATAATTTCATATAATCTTCCCACTTGATAATTCTTGTTACTTCTTGTTGGTTTGATTATTGTTATTTGTGACCTGGAGGATGAGTGATGGAATGAAGTGGAAAAGTGGGAGCACAAGGGGATTATAGTAGAAGTGACATTAGCGTCAACAACAGCAGCATCGTGGTGATGAGCTGATACAACAGCAGCAACTAACGATCTTTTTCTCATGAACACTAATCACAAAAAATTTAAATATATATTCGATATAAATGTACAAATGACAATATATGAAAATGAATTACTTTAATAATTCGATCATTGTTATTTGTATTTTGTAAATTTACGATCGCTTAAAATAAAATTTAAATATAATAGTATAATATGTGATGAACATACTTCACAAAAGCAAAACCTCTATTGGCTTGCTTGCAATTGAACTTCGATGATAAATACATAAGATTGAAAATATGGTATCAAAATTATTTTTTTCGAAAATAAATAAAGCATTCTTATTAGGCTAGTATTAAAATAATTATCAAGTCACGTATTTCTACTCAAATTTTGATGTGATCATTGGTTCATCTTTTTTGTTTAAAACCTGGTCACGTTCATTCTTTACATTATTGTAGTGTAACTTTCAAAAATGAAATTTTCATTATAAAAAATAACATTTAACTTTGGACAAATTATCTGAAGATTTTTCAAACTTAACGATAAAGAAGAATATAATGTTATTATTGAAACTTGGTCATGAACAAAATAAAAAAAATTCACTGTGCACTCATCACACCTTAATGAAATGATATTTATAATAATAAAATTATTAAACTGCTCAATTATTCGAAATTATTCTAAAGTAGGCTTTTATGTGATTTTAATATTTTTTTTAATTTAATAAACATTAAATTAAATTAATTGACAATTTAATACATATAAAGCTCCTAACCGAACGGCCGGTCCGGTTCATTAAAATCCAAACCGGACGATCACCCGTTCAGTTCAGTTCAGTTTCGGTTTCTTTATTTGAACTGAACGGAAGAACTGAAACTGAACCGAAACATTTTCGGTTCAATTATATTTTTTATTTTTTTTGCTGCTTTTTTTTGCAGCATGTTTTTTTTTATTTTTATCACCATTGTCGCCGTAGTATCCTAAAACGAAAATCAATTAGTTAAAGAAAAAAAAAGGTTTTTGATCTGTTTATCTTACTTCGCCATTTTTGTTGCTATTTTTTTGGCGCTATTTTTTTGTTGTTACTGTCAACTGTTGCTATTTTATTATAAAAAAATAAATTAATATTAATAGATTTAAAATCTGATTATTGAAAATCTATATTATTGTGAGTATTATTATTATTATTATTATAGACATTTAAAAAAAAATTAAATTACTATTCAAACGATTTCTCATATTTGTTAATATTATAAATAGCACATTAAGGAACATTATTCAAATTTTATTTAATTTATTTCGTAGATTGAACTGTATAATTGTATATGCGCTTGAGTTGACATATAATAAAATAATGTAAAAGAATTTTATTTAATATAAAGATAAAAAAATAATGCAAATGTTTAAATAATAAAACAAATAATACATAAAAAATGAAAATATAAAAAAAAAATGAAAATAAAAAAAATGAAAATATAAAAAAAAATAAACAATTTAGTCATGAAACCGCGATCCCAGATTCTTTATCAGCTAAAATCGAAATAAAAGTAAATTATAAATATAGAATGGTATAAAAATAAAATAATTTAATTATCATCAACATTATTATTAAGAGATAGTTGCTCGATTTCTATTATTATGCAATAAAAAATTAAATAAATTAAGTAATTTTAAAATAAATATTTAATCGTATTAAAAAAACCAGTAAAACATTACCTTTAAAGATGTCAAAATCAAATTGTTTAGTTGCATATTCTAAAATAAATGTACAAAATTACATTAATATATATAGATTGGAAATTTTTTATTGGAATTAATAATTTGGGCGATTTTTACCTTCTTGTTCTTCTATAAAGATGATGAAAATTAATTAATAAAGTATAAAATAAAATAAAATAAATAAAAATAATAATATATTACCTTCTGTGGCGTTTCTAGGTTGAGCTGAAATGTTAAATGTATATACTTTACTGGTTTGGATTTTTCGGTCACTTTTATCTGGATCGGGAAAAATTTGGTTTCGAACTGTTAGATTGAATAGTCGGTTCTTGTTTATCCATTTCGTTATATAATAACTTTATTAATGATTCTATCTTATTTCTAATTGTTTCTGCATCAGATCTATTATCAGGATTAGCATCCCAAAATTGCCTCATTAAAATTGAATTTTCATATGGGATATATTCGTAAATTTCAGGTCTATATCCATTAATTATTGCAAGAGCAAAATTAGAATCAGAATTGAATTCATGATCGTTAAAGGGAGTTTCACCAATAATCACTTCCCACATTATAATACTTAAACTATACACATCTGTTTTTGTTGTATAATTTCCTTTACATAAAAATTCAGGTGCAATGTATGAGAGGTTCCCATAGATACTATCTAACTGTTCATCAACTGGCCCACTCAATCCTAAATCAATAATATACCAAACAGTATCTTGTGAATTATATAAAATATTTCCAGAGTGTAAATCTCTATGTGTTATATTTTGTTTATGAATTTCATATAAATTATATGTTATATCATAAATAATATTGTATTTTTGTAATAATGTAAGTGATTGATAATTATCCTTTAAAAAATATCTTAAATCATTATCATAATAATCTAAAACCAACATATAATCTCGGGTGCTTGGATCTTTAGTTATTCCGTAACATGCAGCAAGAAATTGGGCAGTATTATCAAGTGTGAAACTTAATGTCACCTAATAATTTTTGTAATTATGTAATTAATATTTCTGAGATATCAGACAGAATATAATAAGCACAATAATAATTTAACTTACTTCTTGAAACCAATTCACATTATTATTATTTGAGTTATTTAATCGTTTCAAAACAATCTTTTGTCCTCCAAATCTTTCCAATATTTGTCATTCAGAATTCCATTTAGAATAGCATCCATCTTTCCAAAATGCTGTATAAATGGTAGAATATCCTCCTTCTGTCAGATGTTCAACATCCTCAAATTGATCATATTCAATCCATTCAATTACAATATCAAATGCTACAGTTTTTCGATGACATTCTTGAATTAATTTATCAATTTCATTATTTCCAGATGTCCAATTTCCAAAATTATTTTCTAAATATTTACGAATACAAAACCTCACAATATTGGGTTGCTTGATGCCAATTCTGGCAATTGTTGCATTGTTGTTTTTCTATAGAATTATCACCAATTCTTAATGTATTATATTTATTCTGTAATTTATTGAGTAAAATTTTTTTTTCATCTTCAGTAAGAGATGAATCATTTTCAAACATATTTTTTTGATATTCTTCTTCCTCAGTAATTGTTTTATGAATATTTTCGTCTGGAGTATAATATGCTTTATCCCAAACTTCTTGTATTTTACCATACCGTACAATTTTTTGAGTAGTCATTTCCTATTTCATTTAAAGTTAATATAATTTAATGAATGATTAAATAATTAATTAATTATAATTTATTGTTTATTAATTTATTTACAAATAAAAATATAATATGAAAATACCGTGGGTTATGTTTTTAATAATAGTTAATAGATAAGGTTTATTAATTAAATTGACTTTAATTATTTATTAGTGATTGGAATATATGTGTGCAAAAAATTTTACTAGGCAAATGGCATTGAATTAAATTAAATTAACGTGTTCAAATTATATTAATGTACAGGTTAAGAAAACCGAGTGCAATATTAAATAATTTTGTGGGCACAGAATAGGTAAAAGTTAGAGTGTAAGATTTAAACGAGCAATTGTAATATTTTAATAGAAGATTAATAGTAAAATATTTTATTTCAGTCCGAATTGACGTGCCCTAACATATTTACCTTATGCATAGACGATTAACTATACTTGGATATCTAATTTTTTTTTCCCGTTCTAATAGGCTAATGCATGAATACTAGATTAATAATATTAGTAATAAAAATTGATCACGCTAGAAAAGAAACTTTTTTTGCAAATATAATCTTCGATGTAAAATAATTCATAACTCTTTACGATAAAGTAAAGACACCCTCACGTGGCTTTATTGAAAAAAATAATTTGATTTAACTAACAGAAGAAAATCCATAGATCAAAAGAAAATGATCATATGAACAAATGACTACAATTTTAATAGAAACTTAGCAGACTTTCACTAAACACCTTAGTACAAAAATAGATTTTACTTACGCATTACCCTCACTATTCCCTGCCAATAATATATCTTGTAATAATATCTTAATTATCATTAAAAATAGTAATAAGTAGGGTTTGACTTGACTCGTTTGCTACTTGATAAATTTTTTAAAAATAATTGTTTCTATCCGCTATTATATTCTGATAACAGAAAATTTTTAAATTTCTCTTAAATATAACATCATCCTTGTTAATATTATAAATAGAACATTATTCGAAAAAATTTTTCTTTAATTTATTTTGTATAATTGTATATTACTACTGACATATAATAAAATAAATGTAAAATAATTTTATTTTAATAAAGATAAAAAATAATAAATCAATTGTTAAATAATAAAAATAAATAATACATAAAAATGAAAAAATATATATATATATAAAATAAACTGAAACTGCGAGTCTCGTATTCTTTATCATCTAAAATCGAAACAAATAAATAAATAAATTTACGATATAGAATGATATAAAATAAAATCATTGTCCGTCCCTAACGTTATTATTAAGAGATAGTTGCTCAATTTCTACAATTATGCAATACAAAAATTAAATAAATTAAGTATTTTTTAAAAAATAAATATTTAATTGTATTAAAAAACAATAAAATAGTAGTACCTTCAGAAATTTCAAAATCAAATTGTTTAGTTCCATATGCTAAATAATAAAATGTAAAAAATTACATTAATATATATAGATTGGAAATTTTTTATTGGAATTAATAATTTGGGCGATTTTTACCTTCTTGTTCTTCTATAAAGATGATGAAATTTAATTAAATTAATTAATAAAATATAAAATAAAATAAAATACAAATAAGAAAATAAAATATTACCTTTCGTGGCATTTTTAGGTTGAGCTGAAATGTTAAATGTATATACTTTACTGGTTTGGATTTTTTGGTCATTTTTATCTTTCGTTAAACTTGATTTGGAAAAATTTGGTTTTGAACTGTTAGATTTAATAGTCGGTTCTTGTTTATCCATATCATTATATAATAACTTAATTAATAAATCTATTTTATTTCTAATTATTTCTGCATCAGGTCTATTATCAGGATTAGCATCCCAACATTGGCTCATTAAAGTTGCATATTCATATGGGATATATTCGTAAATTTCAGGTCTATCTCCATTAATTATTGCAAGAGCAAAATTAGAATCAGAATTGAATTCATGATCGTTAAAGGGAGTTTCACCTGTAATCACTTCCCACATTATAATGCCTAAACTATACACATCTGATTTTGTTGTATAATTTTCTTTACATAAAATTTCAGGTGCAATGTATGAGAGATTCCCATAGATACTATCTAATTGTTTGTCAACTGGCCCACTCAATCCTAAATCACTAATACTCCAGACAGTATCCTGTGAATTATATAAAATATTTCCGGAGTGAAAATCTCTATGTATAATATCTTGGTCATGAATTTCACATAAACCATAAGTTATATCGTAAATAATATTATATTTTTGTAATAATGTAAGTGATTGATAATTATCTTTTAAATAATGTCTTAAATCATTATCGTAATAATTTAAAACTAACATATAATCTTGTGTACTTGGATCTTTGGTTAGTCCATAACATGTAACGAGATATGTATCACATTCATCAAGTGTAAAACTTAATGTCACCTATCAATTTTTGTGATTATGTAATTAATATTTTGAAATATCAAATAGAATATAATAAATTTGATAATAATAATAATTTAACTTACTTCTTGAAACCAATTCACATTTTTATTATTTGAGTTATTCAATCTTTTCAAAACAATATATTGTCTTCCAAGTCTTTCCAATATTTGTCTTTCAGAATTCCATTCATCATAGCATCCATCTTTCCAAGTTGCTGTGTAAACGGTAGCATATCCTCCTTCTGCCAGACGTTCAACATCATCAAATTGATCATATTCAATCCATTCAATTACGGCATCAGGTGATGCAGTTTCTTGCTGACATTCTTGAATTAATTTATCAATTTCATTATTTCCAGATGTCCAATTTCCAAAATTGGTTTCTAAATATTTACGAATACAAAATTCACAATATCGGATCGCTTGACGCCAATTCTGACAAATGTTGCATTGTTGTTTTTCTACAGAATCATCCCCAATTCTTAATGCATCATATTTATTCCGTAATTCATTTAATAATAATTTCTTTTCATTTTCAGTAAGAGATGAATCATTTTCAAAAATACTTTTTTGATATTCTTCTTCCTCAGTAACTGTTTTATGAATATTGATGTCTAGAGAATAATATGCTTTATCCCAAACATCGTTTAATTTCTTACTCCATTCAATATCTTGAGAAACCATTTCCTATTTCATTTAAAGTTAACATAATTTAATGTATGATTAAATAATTAAATAATTAATATTAATTTATTAATTATTAATTTATTTACAAATAAAAATATAATATGAAATTACCGCGGATTATGTTTTTAATAATAGTTAATAGATAAGGTTTATTATTTAAATTGACTTTAAAGTCTTTATTGGTGATTGGAATTATATGTGCGCAAAAAATTTTACTAGGTAAATCGTATTAAATTAAATTTAACGAGTACGTTAACTTTTCGAGTTATAATAAGAAAATCGATTGCAATTTTGTGAGCCAGAAGAGATAAAAGTTAGAGTATAGTAAGATTTTAAACGAACGATTATTGAAGGTTGATAGTAAAATATTAAAATTTATTATCATATAACTTTGTGAATTGGGTCTTTTTATCTACTATTTTTGCTGCCATCAACATTGACGCACACAATAAGAATAACAAATAAATTGGTTATTACCACTTTTAGAATTTTGGAAGATTACCTTATCTTCGGCACAGGTTAACTATTCCTTAAATGGTATTTCGGGCAAATTTACCCGAAATTAATAAATGTAATGTAAATCCTTTAATAATTTCTTTAGATATTGACAAATCATTGCGATTGATTATTTTATTAATGTTCAACCTTTGATTTACTAATTAAACATCAAAATTCTATTAAGAAACCTCAAATTTGAGAACAACAAAAATACATCCGCTATGATGCCTGTTACTTTAAAATTTACTTGAACAAAAATTTTTGTACAAATAAATATATATATATATTGCTCTTATTAATAATAAAGACAATAATAGTAATCATTTTTCTCACGATAAACTCTACATTTCTATTATGATTTTTAGCTAACTATCATCAATCATGATTGATGATATATGCAATATAATTAAGGTACTTTGACAATCTAATTTTTGTCCAGGACAAAAAAAAAAAATTACTAGTCATAAATGGGGTAAAATTTTGTAAATCACTTATTTTCATGATTCACTTTTGATAAAAAAGTTTCCTATATAAAATTAATTTTTATTCACCGAATCTCAAATTAAATTAAATTCAAATTGATAAAATTGGGCACTGTGATTATTATAGTATTATAAGATTTAAACATAATTCATCACACTGAATGTTGAATATTTTGACCTTTGTAAGTTGACTTTCAACTAAATATAACCGTAATTAAATATCACTAACATCAACAGAATGCAATAATACCTTTACCTTTAGATTAATATCTTCATCAAATAATATAAATAGTAGTTGAATTATGACTTCAGCCAAAGTAATAAAAATTGATCACGCATATGTCAAAATGCAATTACATGTATAATATAGTTATCAAATAATAATTTTGTAAGAAATTATTTAATTATTAGCGCAGTTTCTTTTGAGTGATATAATGTATGAATAAATTAAAATTTTACTGTGGTATGCATTTCTTTTATTTTTCTATTATTAACTTAACCCTTTTTTTAAAAGTAAATATAAATACAATAATGATAATAACCTACCACTAAAAAAAAAAGCGTTTCGTTTATAAACTATTAAATATTTATTTGAATTTTTTGATCACGCGACGTTGGAAATTACCAATCATATCGTATAAATCTAGGTCAAATTTCCCATCATAACAAATACAAATAATACCTCACCTCCTACGATGCCTTTATCATCATCAGTATTCTTAACAGGCCCACCCCGTATAGGAAAATCTACGTTAGTCTCAAAAGTAATTTCATATTTTCGAACAAATAATCCGGAAATTTCTTTACGTGGATTTTATACTGAACAAGTAACAACCACATTATCATCATCAAAATATGAAAAAAGAATTGGATTTGATATCATAACTTTGGATGGAAATCGTGGAATTTTAGCAAGAAAAAATGAATATATAAGTAATAATAATAATAATAATAATATGCCAAGAGTGGGAGATTATTACGTAAATGTGGAAGAATTTGAGAAATTAGTTATTCCTAGTATTCTTCATCAAAACGATGAATTTAATGATAATGATAGTAATAAAAATGAGATTAAGAAGAAAACTTTAATTATAATAGATGAAATTGGAAAGATGGAAAGTTTTTCTAAAGATTTTGAAGATATTGTTAGAAATATGATATTTAATCAAAAAATAAATAATCATAATAATCACAATAATAAAATATGTATATTTGGTACAGTAGCATTAAAATTTAAAGGTGGATTAGCTGAAGAAATAAGAAATGCTTCTTCACATAAACCTTTTTCTTCATCTATTTTTACTGGTGCAGGTGGCAGTGGTGGTGGTGATTATAATATTAAAGTTTCGGAAATTACTTTACAAAATAGAGATAAAATGTTTCAAATAATAATAAATGAATTGAAGAAAATGTTGGAAATTTGAAATATTCATTTAAAAAATAAAAATAAAATATATTTCATAAAATTGCTTTTTTATCACAATAATAAATTAAAAGATTTCCCATAATTTCTCTCTAAAAATATTTGATTAATTTCATAAACATATTAAATAGTAAATTGACTTGGATATTCAAATTTTTTATTGTAAAGTTATTTTTGCCAACATGACATGATTCTGCACAAATTTTTAAATTTCTTGAATATTTTTTGAACAAACACCATCAAAAAATATCTATACATATGATTTTAAAAAATATTAATCAATCTAATCAAGAACCAATATATTAAAATAATAGTTATAATTGAAAAGATTTTTTAATAGTGAACTCTGCATAAAAATATATTTTAGAAAATTACCTCCTCCAATAAACATTATTTGAATTTTTATAAATTTTTTTTTAAATTTTTTTAAAATTTTTTGGCCTTTTCTCATCAATATGTTTTAATCATTCTTTAGAACCAATATCATAAATATTAAGTTGATTCATTGGACTTTAATAAATTAAGATCTAATAATAAATTAAATTGTTGTAAATTTGTAATTAATTATTTATCAAAATAAAAAATAATTAAAATAATTAAATTAATTCTAAAAATATTACCTGGAGATTTTATCCAATAAATCATTTAACCCATGAAGGTATGAATACATCTGCTAATATAACAGGATTGAGAATGTAACTTAATTGAATATGAAAATAATTCAGATAATTCTTGTTTTTGAGATTTGAATTTTTTTTATTCTTTTTCAATAGCACGTTTAAGTCTTCGCATAATTTTATCATCATCCACTATGTTATCAAAAAGTTTTTCGGTATGAATTCAAATATATCATATAATTCAGAAACTGTTGGACGTTCGTCACTCCAACATTGATACATTAAATTTAAATATCACTTTGGAATCCAATTTAACATAAAATCAGGAACCCTTGATCTTACACCATCACATATATCAATCATCAAATAGGTATCATGTGCTTGGTCAGCAAATGGCCGTAATTATTTCATACATAATTCCACCAAAACTATAAATATCACCTTCTTGTGTAAATTTATTTCCTCTTAATACCTCAGGTGGAATATATGGTAATGAACCAAAAATATTTCCACTATGAAGATCACAATTAACTAAATCTTTATCATGTAAGGTTTTACGATCTCATAATATTATTATCAATAAATTTAATTTTGGTTTCCATCTTAAATAACAATAATTTATTGACAAAAAATCATTTAAGTTATACTTAAAAAATTGCATAACCAAATTATAGTTTTGTGTTGAAGAATTTTTTGAAATTCCGTAATATTAAGTAATACTTTCAAAATCAAGCTCACGAAAAATCATATACTAATAGAAAAAAAAAAAAGACAAATTAATTAAATTAATTAATTACAAAATATTAAAATAAGAATTGATAATAAATAATTTATAAAGAAACATACCGTTTTAAAAATTTCAGAAATATCATATCTAGAATCATCTATTTCTTTCAAAGCAACATTATCACCTTTTAATTTATATTTCTAATCCTGTTTATTAAAGTTCTAATACGATTTATACCTTTTTTTTTTAATATCGCAGAATACACAAATCCATATCCACCATCTGCTATATGTTGGATATTTTAAAAATTATTCATTCTATCATGTAATTAAGATTGTTTCTTTGAGATTCTTGAATAATCTTATTAACGTTAACATCCCCGCTAGACCAAGTTCCAAACTTTTGAATAAAGTGTTCTTCGGTTCACAAATTATCAATTCCACGATTTTTTTTAAGATAACCGTAACCGAGAGAATGAACAGCAGGACAATAAACAATAAACATGGAGCAAATATATATAACCTTAAATCTTTCATTTTTACTCTTAAGCGATAAAACTATCCTTACATTCATACATTAAGACCCTAAATTTTTTACTCCACTTAATCACTTCACCTTCTAGAATTAATCGCTTTAATTGTCAATTTTATTTAAATTATTGTAAACTATCTGTTTCGAGTTGATTAATTGATTGATTAATTGCTTAATATAAATAATTTGTTTGTTGTGATTAATAAAATAATAATAATGATAATAAATAATTAAAGTTCTAAACGACGTATTCAATAATTATTCGAAACCGAATATTTCGGTTTACATATTATTAAACGGTTCGGTTTAGGTTTAGACTGAACTGACTGAGAGCTTTATGAATAAATAAAAATAACATCATTTTCGCTGGACGTGAGCATGGAGGAAAGTTAATGTTGTGATTGGTCAAAAGATGTTACGCGATAACAACATAAAATTTTCAGGTTTCAACTGAACTTTTTTGATAATTATAAATATCTATCTTTCACTAAATTAATTACTTGCAAGAAATCTATCTTCTCAGAACTTCAGATATAAATGCATTATGCAATATTAGATATTTGCAAAATTATATAGCAATTCATATAGCCTTGTATAACCTAGTTTGTTAACTCTCCGGTTTAGTCCAACTTAAGTCGAACCAACTGAGCTGCGAAGCTAATGGACCAATGATTGACAGGATCAAAAGTAAATGGATTGATTAACCAAAACGGTAAATTGCATTACGTTCCATATATCTTATTTATTAATTATAGCCTGCAACAAACTAGTTTTAAAAACATAATTGGCATCTAAACCAAAAATATTCAAGTTCTCTCAAATTGTTTTTTCATCAACATTAAAATCAAAGTGATTATTTTATTGTAAAGTTTTGAATTTTTCAAAATCTAAATCGTCCGTCAGTTATTCTAATAGATTTTTCATAAAAACACCGCACCAACATCACAACAGCATTTATTTTGAATAAAATCAGAAACATTTAATTGCATTGAAAATTCATGAATACTAAAACGTGGACCATAAGTATTTTTTGAGCTATAATAGAATATAGCTCCATTTTTTATTTTTTTTAATTCGATTGAGAATTTAATTTTGAATATTACCATTTTCTTTTTCAATGAAAAATAAAACTATCATTTGGTTTCCTATAAGTGCCTAAAATTTTCGAATTATCCCAAACTAATATAAATATAAATCAACCACCACCAAGTAACTCATCAGTTCCTGCAACTTTTGAAACACAATATGACACACATCCCGGAATGTTTTGGGATGAAAACCGTCTTTACTCCCTTAAAGAAAAAATTTGAAAGTCAATCCATGATGAAATTTCTGCTACATGTTCTTCATTGATTATAGTTAAGAATAGTTCATTTACTCTTGAAGGTAATTCAAGAGTTGAATAATTCTTGTTGGTAAAACAAGGAATTTTACCTAATTGCAAATATACCTGCCTATTTTATACCTATTTCGCTTTATTTCGCTGGTAAAATTATTAAAAATCATGACAAAAGGGATGTATAAGTGTGAAAATATTTTTAAACTATCTTAAGAAATATACCTGCCTATTTTTTTTCTATTTATGCCTATTTACAAATATTTCTAACCATACTTCCAAAAAAAATTGCCTGTTTTTTTTTTTTTGTCATTCAACTTGCGTAATTGGAAAAATTAGATGTTGATTTAAATCCCAAAGTTGTTTTCCAAGGATTTTTTTTTCGATTTTCTCCCGATGTAATCCAAAATTTTTATTTCTTAAAATATAGGTCATCTTTTTTTTTTCAAAAGAGAAAATTAAAGGCTGCTGTTACTCGGAGAGAAGTGAAATCTTCTGGTTCAAAATTGAATTTGGATGTTTTTCAATAATATCATTATAAACTTGGTTCTTTTATTAAATAATAAACAAGGGAGAAATCGATTTTAACCAAAGAATTTTTTGGATTCAAAAGGTAACTTTATAATTTTTCTAATTCATTGGTTTCTGCATTAAATATGTAATAACTAAATTTAATATATTTATTTATATTAATCGTAGTATAAAATAAAAAAATAAAAAATTTTTTTAACTTACTAAAAGAATAATTTCGAATATTTGAGCCGAGATATTTATTTGTGATAATTCTTATACGTAGAAGTATTTTCCAAAGTAGAATGATAAGACGACTGAATGAGCAATAAATGTTTCTTTTTTATAAAATTCAATGAAATGATGACATTATTACATTATTTTTTTTTGGCATTAAAAAATTCAGAAAAATAATTTGTCAAAAAAAAAATTTAATGGACATTTTCTTAGTATTAACGTTGGAATAAATGCGCACGCGTTTATAAATCATAACTTCCGTTGTACAAATTTTTTATTATTTTTACAGTTGTATTCCAATTAAATAAGTATATAAGTAGTGTATTGGTAGGACGGAACAACCGACCTAACTATCGACAATTTTAATATTAAAATAATTTTTTTTTACAATAGTTTACAGTGGAAAGGCAGAATCTGGTAATTTTTTTTTAATAAAAAAAAGTAAACAATTTCCATTTTCAAAAAGTGATTAGACCCTAATCCTTATCCTATCCTAGTATTATCAATCAGAGGTTGGTTCATATTCAACTGATAATCAATAGATAGATGATTATTACTATAAATGAAAAATCTTTTATCTTTATACTATTTTTGTAAGAACAATAAAAAAATAACCCAACAAACGAGAAAGAAAATATTCGTCAAAAAACGTTTTTGAAAAACAATATTTATCCAATCATTTCAATTAATTAGATCTGTATGTATTTGAGAGTGATATAAAAATGAAACATAATATCTGCAAGTTAAACGCCCACGTACTAACGGTTGACAAAGTCCCTTTACCTAATGTATCATTAAAAAAGACAGGCAATGTAACATTAATAAAATTAGATCTTGAATCACCGCCTATTTAATTATAATCTTTTATTTTGAAAATTAATAATTTATACAACCAATGACGACAACTCATTCAAGTTATATAAACTAATAAAAGTAATTTCTTTAATGAATAAATTATTTTTTGTTTACATTTAATTCTTTATTTAATAATTAATTATTTGCCATACTCAACTTTAAATGCTTTTTTTATCTATCAAGAATGAATATGTTTTAATTATTTGACCATCCGAAAATCCCAAGAATTACGTAAGTGTATGTAATGTACACAATACCAAATTGGAGTGATAGTTTCTTTGATGTTAACTTTGTAATTTGACGTGATGAGGGTTTAGAAAAGACTTGGAAAAAATTACACAATCTGTATTTGAACATTTTATGCTTAAAAATGTAAAGAATATAACCAAATTCGGACCATATGATTAAATATAAACCAAAAATTTGGCAAGACTGTGCACCGTAGTATTATGAAATACCATACCAATTATCATTCAAAAGAAATAAATTTCTATATATAATATAAATATATCATATCAACATATTGCACGACACGGATTCACTTCTCCAAACTCCGGAGGTTTATTAAGTTAACAATTCACAGATCATGAGAATTTTATATATATATGTCTATCTGTTCTGTCTATCTAGATTTTCGAAAAAAAAAAATTTCACAAAATGTCAAGTCTGAATGATAATGGATTTGTCAAACACTTTGAATTCAAAGAATTTACAGAACTTAAAGAAATCGGGAAGGGTGCGTCGGGTTTCGTCATAAAAGGAAATTACAAAAAAGGTGGTCAAATAGTGGCCTTAAAATGCGTTCAACATCGAAACAGAAAATCAAGTTTAATTGAAAAAGAAGTTAGTAAAAAATAAGAAAATTTTTCGTTTTTGTTTTTTTTTTTTTTGGAGTAGAAATAATTTCAAAAAAAAAAAATTTTTTTAGATGAGGTCATTACAAGAACTATCTTATCATAAAAACGTTATATCTTTCCTTGGTGTATCTATTGGTTGAGTATTATATATTTTTTCAAATGACTTGTCTCTGAGTTATTAACTTTTTGTTAATCTTTTATAAATTAATATTATTTATATTTTATAAAGATCATGAAAATGAAAGATATTTTCTTGTTCTTGAGTATTGCGAAAATGGAAATTTGAGAGAATACCTAAGGAAATATGAATATCAATTAAATTGGCCTAAAAAGATAACGATGTGTAGAGATATAGCACATGGCTTACGATGCATTCATAATGAAGGGATCACGCACCGAGATCTACATTCAAAAAATATCTTGATACATCAAGATTCAAGATTAATTATCGCGGATTTTGGATTGTCTGCACAATTATTAAATGAAGCTGAAGCTACATCTTCTAGCGTATGCGGCATGCTCCCCTACATAGATCCACAAGTTCTTAATTCTCGTTATCGACCAAAAATGGAGTCGGATATTTATTCTTTTGGAATGTTAATATGGGAAATATCGACTTGTCGTGTCCCTCCTTTTGTGACTATTGATAAACTTTATAAAATGCTCACTAGTGACACCCCTCCAATTATATCGGAAATAATTATAAGATGTTTAGAGTGTTTACCAGAAAATAGGCCAAAAATACAAGAATTAGTAGAAATTTTTGATAATTTGTATAATGCAAATAATATAAGTTCGCCCAGTTCTCCTCGCCCTATCCTTATTTACACTCCAGTTATAGATTCACCAATAAGTTCTCCTGGTTCTAATTCTTTATATCGTACCGCTCCCGACAATGATAGTAATACAAATACATCTGGTATTTTAAATTTCTCTCCTAAACTTTTTTCATATAATTCTTCATAATTCTCATTATACATTTAAAATTTTTTTTTCTTAGAATTATCAGATTCTCCATTTACGAATAATCTCAATAATCTTTTAAACCGTGAATCTTATATTGGTAATTACATAATTACGTCATTTGAAATTTCATATATAATATTTTAATTACATTTTTCTTTTTTTTTTTTTTTTAAAAAAAAAAAAGAAGCTTTTAATAACGTTACGATAGTTCATCCACCACCATTACCACCAAAACCTCCTAAAATAAATACCGATTTATATCCCCCACCGCCACCAATACCGCCAAAACCTAATAGAAATACATTATACGGATTCCAAACACCATCACGGCAGGAACTACGAGCACCATCACTACAAGAGTTACGGACACTATCGCAGCATGAATTTCAACAATCACCGCAGCAAGAACTGCTGAGATCACCACAACAAGCACTATGTATACGAGCACCAACACTGCAAGATCTACGGACACTACCACAACAAGAACCATCATCAATACCACAGCAAGAACCATCACCAATACCACAGCAAGAATCGCCGAGATCACCGCAGCGAGAACTGCTGAGATCGCCACGGCAAGAACCGACGAGACCACCACAGCCACCACAGCAAGAAATAGTGACACCACCACGGTCACCACTACCAAGGCACGGATATGATGCTTATTATTCAACAAATATGGCAAATATGGAAAATATATTTTGTGAGGGCGAGGATAAACTTACTATTAAAGAGATAGAAGGAACGCTCTTAGAATTAAAAGCAAGATATGGCAAACCTGATGTTGTTAAGGAATCATTCCAACGTTCACTTGAATATGAAGATAATATTTCACATTTTTTACATTTAATTATCAGTAATGATAATTTTCAAGGAAAAAAAGAATTTAAGAGCATAATTAGTTGGTTATTCGATTTTGGATTTCTTGGAAAGATGATTAATGAGTTGGCACCTTTAGAACCATTGTCATCTTTAGAACCATTGTCACCGAAGGTTTCACCATTATTCGCTTTATCCTGCGTTCGAAATTCGATTAATCAAAATCATGTCCAATATTTATTACAAAATGAAGCCGATCCAACTTTATTATCGAAACCTTACGAACTATCAGTTTTAAATTTAGTATTGCTTCGAATGATTAATGAACAAGAGGATCATAGTTCTATAATTGAAGAATTGCTTGATCACGACGCAGATGCAAATGTACCTCTAGATATAAATAATCTTCAATATGATCGATATTTTATTAAGAGTAAACAGCACAAAACTTCCTTATGCCCAAAAGTTCCTAATTCTTTATATTTATCATTGTACCTTCCTGACAGATATAGGAAAAAGGTGATAGGTTTATTAATTGATAAAGTGGCGATTACTCAAGTAGATCATGAAGGAATAAATGTTTTAGAGTACGCTGTTAAGGAAAAACTTTATTCCGGAATTATAGATTTATTAAAAGAAGTAGAAGAAAAACTTCACAAAAGAGTCGCACGACAACTTGTTCAAATAGAGCCAAGAGAAGACATTTATCAAAATATTATAGGTTCTATTTTATATGCAATTATGGAACAAACCGAAATCCGACAAACGATTAAATTAATTGAATTAATTACACTTTTATTAAAGTTTGGAGCAAATGCTAATCTTCCAATTAAAACATCCAAACATTGGGATGATTTACCAAATAGTTTATTTGCTTGCGTACATATGGAAAGGATGGAACCCAATAATTTTGCATACTTAATTAAAATTTTAATTGAAAATAAGGCAAATTATGATATGAAATATAGAGATTTTAATGTATTACATTATTCATTAATAATTCATAAATTTGAAGCATTTAAAAATATCGTTAAAGCTATACCAAAAAATGATGAATGTTTATCTCAAGGAATTCATTGGGTTCAAAAAAAAAATTATACATTAACACCATTAAATAGATTTTTATTAGAAATAACTCAATGTAATTTGGGAATGACACCTTTAGCAATTGAAACGGTTAAATTATTATTAGAAAAAGGTGCCAACGCGGATCTTTTCGTTAAATCAGCCAAAGATGATCATGATAAAGAAATTTTTCCCGATTTTTCCAATACACTTTTCTTGGCAATTTATTTACAAGATAAAATTGATCGAGATATAATTTTATTATTAATTTATTTAGGTAAAATCAATTTTACCACCAAAACGATTACCACCATTACGGCTTTTAAAAATCTAAATATTTTACAATACGCTATAGCATTACGTGAAAATATTGAACTTTTAAAAGTTTTAATGGAAAATGTGGTGGAATTTAATAAACAACCGTTATTTAAGAGTGCGGAGAAAACAAGCAACACTAAAGTTAGAAATTGGTTAAGAGATCATAAAAAAAATTCGGATATATTTATTGTTGAGAATCAAGAAAGAATAACAAAAAATAGACTTGGAATTACAGTATAATATTCTTTATATTCTTTATTTTTTATTTTCTTTATTATTATTTTTTTTTTATTTTTTTTTTTTATTTTTTTATTTTTATTATTTTTATTTTTTTTTATTTTTTATTATTTAATTTAATTATTTTTTTTTTTATTATTTTCATTATTTTTATTATTTAATTCACTATAACATAGGTCATATTTTTTCACATTTGATGATGTGAATTATTTCATCATATATTTATTGTAAACTAAATTTTTATATATTTATAATCTCCCATGAAAATTCAAATATTTATAGAAACTGGTTATTCATAAATTGTATATAAAGGTTATTTTTTGTATTTTTTTTTTTTTAATTTTAATTTACATTATTCAAGAACATCATACATTTATATTATACATTTTTATAATATATATATATATATACACATACAAAAATTAAAATTTATACATTAGTGTGTACATTATTTTTGTTCACTTTATTTTTGCAAAATAAAAAAAAAATCCTGTACAGAATATGTACAAAGGTTTGCAAAGCTTATTATTCTTGTGTGCCAATATTTGATTTTGAATCAATCCAGATATTAAATGCTTCCACCAAAAAAATTAAGGGATTATTTTCCTTATGCATTAATAAATCTTCCATTTGATAATATCATTCAATTTCATTTGAATTAATCCATGATAATTGAAATAATTGAAAAAAAAATAATAATATAAATATCAAAGATGATGAATCTAAATTTTGATGAACTTTATTGAATACAATTTTTTTGAATAAAAAAAATATTATACACATCACTTATTAAAAATATAATAATTAAAATTTATACTTACTAAAGAATAAAATGCCAGGTTTTAAAAATGAGGATCCAAGAATGAAATCTTCCACATCTACATTATTCACACCATCCACACTTTATTTTCTTCATATTCTACTGCCTTTTCTTTTCCCTTTGACATTCGTAACGTACTCTGTGACGATTTGATGGTTGTTATTTTTTTTCCATCTCTTCTCTATACCATTTTTCGATTCTTTCTCCTAATCTCCTCATCACTCTTTTATATTTCTTTGACCTCTTCTCTTTCTTTCTTTTCTTTCTCACTTTTCTCTTTCCTCTTTTATTCCTTTCATAACGGCGATTTCGGCTTTGACGATTTTAACATCGACAATTTCGGAATCAGCGATTTCTCTTTCTTCCTCTTCTCCTCTTCGCAACAGTTAAAAAAGGGACGTCGCTACAAGAAAAAAGAGGGAAGAAGAGGAAGGAACTACGGTGAAATATTAAAAGAGAGGAAGTGGATTATCAGGGTTCCTTTGAAAAAAAAAATAATGATAATTATTTGATAATGATGATTTCATTATTTTATTTTTTATACTATATTTTATAATATTCTATTCTCGTATAGATGAAAAAAAAAAATAGATAATCTTTGATTAAATTTTTATACTACACATATATAAATAAATTTTTATATAAATTTCAGCGAGATATTTACTGTGCTTGTTTTTAAGTAGTTTTACCATAATCGAATAAATAAAAGAATTGATTTTTTTTTGAGTTTGATTAGCAATTTTTCTGGGGGCGGAGCTTTTGCCTTTTTTTATATTCCCTTTTTAAAAGTCATTTCCAAGAGGTACAAGATGATCTTCATACTTGAGATCTTCTGATTTTAGTTCACGCGACCTAAACACGTAATGATTATTGTATAAACAAAAATTTTTTGATTTTGTAATTTACTTTATTTACAGTTTAGTTTAGTTTATTTTTTACTCAGATCGTACGACAAAAAAATCATTGTAATCATATCATAAAAGTTCTTTTCTTGTATTTAATAAAATCCACTTTCGTGTTTGTCAAAAAAAAGAACTTGGGTTTTTTTTGATCTTGTATTAATATAAAAAATTTAGTTTCCGAATTTTACCGACTGAACAACTATCGAAATATATATATACCTATCTATCTTAGAATACGCTTTTTTAAATATTTAAAAAAAAAAATTTTTTTTTTTTTGAAAACAAAGATAAAATAAAATACTTCAAAACTACATATAAAAAAAAAAAAAATAGTTAAAAGATGCGTCTCATTATACGTAAAGATTATGACGCGGTATCTGAACATATGGGTATTGATTTTTTTTTTATTTTATTTTATTGTTTTATCTGATTTTTAGTTTCTGGCGCGTTTAAGAAATTTTTTTTTTTTTTTTTAATTCAAAAAAAAATTATTCATAGCAAATTACATCAAAAATAGAATTATTGAATTTAATCCAACTCCTGATAAACCATTTGTTCTCGGTTTACCCACGGGTTCTTCACCTGTTGGTGTTTATAAAAATTTTGTAAAATATTATCAAAATGAAGAATTAAGTTTTAAGAATGTAGTCACTTTCAATATGGATGAATATGTAGGATTACCAAGGTATCATTTTTATTATTATTATTATTATTATTATTATTATTATATATTATTTATCAAATAATTCATTTTAATCTAATAATTTTATTTTTTTTTATTATTCATTTATTAGAGATCATCCAGAAAGTTATCATTCATTTATGTGGCACCATTTGTTTAAATTTGTTGATATTCTACCACAAAATGTTCACATTCTCAATGGAAATGCGGAAAATTTAGAAGAAGAATGTAGAAATTTTGAGGAAAAGATGAAATCTTATGGTGGTGTTGAATTATTTTTAGGAGGTAAATATTTTGAATATTATGAAATTTGATTATAACGATTATAATGATTCGATTATAATGATTATCTTAATTATAATAATTATAATGATTTTGAATGATTATGATAATGATTAATTATAATTATATAATGATTAAATTTAATTATAATAATTATAATAATTACAGGAATTGGTCCAGATGGTCACATTGCATTCAATGAACCAGGTTCATCTTTGTCCTCCCGAACACGAGCCAAAACTCTAGCTTATGATACCATTTTAGCAAATTCGCGTTTCTTTGATTATAATGTCAATAAAGTACCAAGGATGGCTTTGACTGTTGGTGTGGGGTAAATTTTAGTCACCTATTTTGAAAAAAAGAACAATCATTTTTTTTTTTTTTAAAAAAAAAAAAAAAAGAAAAATCCTAGAATTAATCATTTTTTCCATTCCGTGTTATTAGAACGGTGATGGATGCAAGGGAAGTAGCGATAATTATCACAGGGGCTCATAAGGCACTTGCATTGGCTAAATGTATAGAAGAAGGTAATCTATCATATCATATTATATTATTATATTATTATATTCTTATATTTATTATATATTAATTAATATCAACTAATATCAACTGATTATAATTTCTAATAGGAGTAAATCATATGTGGACAGTCTCTGCAATTCAACTTCACTCTAATGCATTGATCGTTTGTGATGAAGATGCTACTTTAGAATTACACGTTAAAACTGTAAAATACTTTAAAAGCATTGAACATGTAATTAATGATTTGGTTGGAGCTGAAAATGTCGGATTGCAAGGTAACCACAACAACGAGTGAATAATGATTTTTTTATTGGGACGAAAAAGTCATAATTGTATATTTTTATTTATATTTTATTTATATTATATTTATATTACGTTTTACATTATATTTCTTGTCTATATTTATGTTTATTATATATATCATTGAATTTTATTTATATATTATTTTAATTGTTTTTATTATTCATTAAAAATATTTTTCCTTGGTTTCTCTATTATTACGATTGATATTTTGCTATTTTTTCTTCTCATTGTCATTCCCATTGTTTATATTTCTTGAAATTCTTGATTTTATTATCACTGGTTTATTTTTTTATAGGTAACGTCAAACGATACCCAACTCCCGAAGTTACACCTACTCGAGAAGCATTTTATAATTTGCCATTTAAAAAGTGACAAAAACCATTTATTTCATTTTCTTTTTTCTTTTTTTGTGCATAATTGATATAAAATGAATAGAAGTAATTCAAATAATTGTATCATTAAGGATTTTTGCTATTTTCATGACAAAGAACATTAAAAAAAAGATCTTATTTTAATTAAATTTGTCTCACTTAAAAATATATACTTTATTTGGATTCAAAAATTAAATTTTGTATAACAGTAATAAATACATTTTTGATCAACCACTTAATTCTGGTCCAAGTATTACATAATTTATATTTTGACTTTATATATATATTTATATAAATATATATGGGTATTTCTGTATCTGGCAAATGATATTTAAAAACAAGAAAATACAAAATTAATCTTGTATTTAATTAATTATTGACATATATGAACTTGTAAACGAACACTATTATATTGTATTCTATAATATTTTATTATTTATTTATTATTATTCATTATTGTATAAAAATTAAAAAATTAATGAATGAAAGAAATGAAAAAAAAAAAATCAAAATTAATTCAAATAAAGAAATCAAGAAGAAAAAAGTAAGAAAGAGAATTACAAAACTGAACGGGAACTAATATAAAAAAACTTGATTCGATTGTTATTATTAAACCGTCAAAAGTTTTAATGCGACGAATTGTTAGTATTAGGAATAATCCATTCCGGGCCCAAAAAGTAAAAGTTTATAATATTATTATTATTTGACTAATATAATATAATAAAAAATTTACTCATTGAATTCTTTATCTAAAATAATTCGGTTTTTTTTTTTTTTTTCTCTAAAATTCCCTTCGTCATTCACTCCAATAAATACCAAATTATAATAAAGGAAAAAAAAAATTATATTTATCAACAAAAAAAAAAAGAAAATTATATCAACAAAAAATAATATTAAAAAAATAATAACAAAAAAATAATAATTAAAAAAAAAAATAAAGCCCTCTTCCCCGAAAATCAGTGAGTTCAAGTCTCGATATATCATCATTATGGTTGAACCTGGACGATATAAAATTGGAAAAAATAAAATATGTTTGAACAATATTTATGAGAAGAATGAATTTATCATGTTGTTATGGTTTCCACTTTTAAAAATAATTCCTTTTGTTATTAGTCTTCGTAACAACTATCATCCCCAAAAGGATTTTTATGACATTTGGTTGGAGGAGCGCATAGGAATACAAATCCACTTTTTAAGTATTTAATACTATCGGGACCATGGCAAACTACTTCTTTTTTGGGGGCGGGAGAGGCGGTAGTTGTAGCAACGAACACGAGAGCCACAATCAAAAGAATGAATGATGATAGTTTCATGTTCATTTTTTAAAAAAATAAAAATGGTTGGGTGAGTGTGAAAGATGGTGTGGTGTGGTTGTAGTGAGTGAGTTGAAAAAAGTAGAACAATATATTCAGAATAAAATACTGAACAAAAATACTACTTTAATAGAAAAAAAAAAAGAAAGGGAAACTAAATGAAAGTAGGAAGGGAAAGGATGGGATGGAGGTATTTGTGGAGTGAAGAATAAGATTTGAAACGAACGATAAATAAAATTAAAAATAAATGAAAAAGGATTTTTATAAATAAAATAAAATCAAATGTGCAACTCACACGTGTTACTTAATTGGTTCTATTTAGGTTTCTATGATGAACTTTCGAATTTTTTCTTTTTTTTTCTAAATAATTTATGTACAGCATTATTTAGAATATGTATGTACAACATGTATGATGTAACAGCATATTAATATATTAATTATATTAAGCATCATTTTCAATTTTTTAATTGTGTACTATATAAATAATACACAAAATTTGAGGGAACTGCAGTAAAGATTTCAAAAAACTCAAAAATCTGCATTTCCCCTTATTTTTTCTCAAGATTCATTTTTTTTAATTAAATGTTATTATATTTTTTGTATATTGTTTCACAAATTTAAAATATGTAATATAATGTAATAAACGTAATACATTCATTTTCTGCTAATGCGAATGTGGCGAACGTAACAAATTTGATTATCTAACCTAAGCATTCAATCATATGGTAGTGAATATTTTTTGGATACTGAGATAAACTGCTCCCTTCACAACATCATATATATATATACACTGAGGAGATTCAAAATATAACAACACAAATGAGCAGCTAATTGAATATTATTTTACAGACAGATTGAATTTTTAAGAATAATATTTCGAAAAAAATTAAAAGTTATAGGAATTTAGCCTCAAGTGTTATTAATGAAGAAAATATATACATATATTAACAAAAGCAAAAATTTATGGCGAAATTGATTATGTAATAATAATGGAATCTGAGATTTTTTTGTACTACAAAAGATGGATAAATCATTATTTTGAGATTTGGGTGAGAAAATATAAATGACAATAAAGATTGCCTTTATGGTATTATCACTTCTGGTAAAGTAAATTTATTTTATTCGATTTTTTTTTTTCCGTGAAAAAGAGCGAGATCTGAAGTTTATCCTTTTTTTTTTTTTGCTTATTGTTTACTGTATATTGGGGTTGCTTTATAACCAAAGACCATTGAATATTTAAAGCTTTATGTACAAGTTCAAAAAAGGGTTTAATCATAATTGTTGGCTTGTTAAAAGACAAAATATGTGTAATTGAAACTCTGGCAAGAGAAAAATGGAATAATGTTACTCGGAGATTTCAAAACGGTAAGGTCATTTACTTCAATACTTTATTATTTTTATTTTTTAGTCTATCCGTGCCACCATTCCATTTTTTTTTATATATTGAATGTATATTAATTTCAATTCTATCTCATTTAGCTGATTCTGAAATAATTGTCTAATTTTTAAAGTTTTGAAATGAAATCAACATTAAATATTAGAGATTATTATTATGATCATATTTTTATTTTTAATTTCCTTTTTTTTTTAAAAAAAAAATAAACAAATAAAATGAAAGACGTACGTACAAAAAAGAAAAAAAAAATCCAATTCTAAAAATCGTAAGAATTTCCTCTAATATATAATCATATAATCTTTTAGTTTGAAATTTTCGGATTACAATTTTTTCATTTCATTAACAGATTAACAGTGGGTTTAGAATTTTTTTTTAATTATTAATTATTATTGTCTTTGGAATTTTATACGAATCATAAGACTCTAAATATAATTTTTATATTTTTTTAGTATATTTACACGCGAGAAAGTTTTGATTACGCAAATAATATTAATTTAAGTAGAATAATTGTGTTAATATCGAACCACATTACATGCTGTATGTTGTAAAATGGGCACAGAAATTTTATAATTATTAATAAAATTCATTTTCTTTACTGAAATAATGATTTCTATTCTATTTTGATAATATATTTTTTTAAAAAAATACTCATGAGGTTGCAGCAATATCTTGATGAAAATAAAAATAAATCTGTTTCCATGAATTTAAAATTTTTTTTAAATAACTTTATTTGAATAAGAAAAAATCAAAAAAAATAAATTAAATTTTTTTAATAAAAAAAAAAAACAAAAAATAAGTTCTAAGAATAAATAAATAAATTTCGAGATGAGCCTTAATTTGAAGGGCCAGCAACTCCATATTCTTGATCATCTAAAATTAAGAATAAAAATAAAAATAATTAAATTATGCAAACACAGTCACGTAATGATTTATGTTAATTACCACGTGATTTATTTGGATTATCGGCCCCAGTACTTTTAAGATACTCTTGTTGCATTTCTATAATTGCATCATTCATTAAGTTTTATGAATAAATATTATTAGACAAATAAAAATAATTTTACCTTCGGTAATTTCAAATTCCAATTGTTTAGAATCAAATGCTAAATATGTAAATTGTA
>CAJVPK010000474.1:0-31440 GCA_910592015.1 Diversispora eburnea | reverse complement strand
AAAAGGTAATTCCCAAAGTATAGGTATAGTAACTTTACACCAGATTCGATTAACTAATAATGATGAATATAAATCTTTAGTTGATTGAACATTATTTAAAATCATAATCAATAATTCAGTAGAAATTTTAGTTGCCATTTTTTTTTTGTCCAAGAAATAATGAGAAAAAATAATCGTATCACATTTATATGATTCAGCGTGTAACAACCTTGAATGCAATGGTAACCAAAATTAATAATCAAAAGTACACACAACATACTCACATATAGATACAATACAATAACGGAAAATGATAAATATTTGAAACAAGGAGCGCGTTTTACGGCTTGAATTTTACAAATTTAATTTATTTTATTTTATTTTTATGTTTCCTGGATTATAAATATTGAGGTATAAATTAATTTATTATTCTTTTTAGTACATAATTTCTTTTATCTTGGGTATCTTGGGCTTTGAATTTCAGATAAATAAGGTAGATTATTTGGATTTATTACCTAATTTTTTGAGGATAGATTTACAAATATATTAATATTAATTGATGATTCGTTTCTAAACAGCTAAAATTTTTCTCTACATAATAATTTTGAAACTAATAATAGAGTATATATGTTTTAATAGTGACGCAATAAATTTTAAATAATTAAAAGAAGTTTTTTGTTAATATTAATTGTTAAAAATTAAAAAAACAAAATTTTAAATATAATTAAAATATAGATTAAGACATATGTGTACAAAATGATAACCTTTTAGCATATATTTGTATTAGTACAAATTTTGTGTATTTTTTACAAAATTTTGTATTTGATAAATATTAGTATATATCTCAAAGTTGTCATAAATAAATCGTATATTTTTAAAAACGGATGATTTTCAAAAAAAAAATTTTCACCCGATTTCATCCAATTATTATAGATAAAATAAAATTTAACCATAATTTATCAAAAAATTTTAGGAGACAAAAATTTGTGCAAATTTTTCATTATCTGCAAAAAATTTACAGAAGTGTTTTTTTTTTTTATTTCTATTTTTTTTGACTTCGCTCGCGATTG
This sequence comes from Diversispora eburnea, assembly GCA_910592015.1. Lineage (NCBI taxonomy): Eukaryota > Fungi > Glomeromycota > Glomeromycetes > Diversisporales > Diversisporaceae > Diversispora > Diversispora eburnea. The sequence goes on along the minus strand of CAJVPK010000474.1, from coordinate 30,391 downwards.
TGAAGCAATTTTCTTACTAAAATATTTCTAATATAGATAGAAAGGCCTTGTTTTTTGCTACAAAATGGTATGTGTTTCATTTCTGTAGCATGGATATTCGCAGAGTTATTCCAGTTTAAAGAAAAACGTCCGTGAAAAATCGTGCGTACTGATTTTTACATGATTCACATGATTTTCTCGGACGTTTATCTTTAAACTGGAACAACTCTTCGAATATCGATGCTATCTGGATGAAACACATACCATTTTGTAGCCAAGAACAAGGCCGTTCTATATACGTTAGAAATATTATGGTAGAAAACCGCTCTACGCTTCGCAAATCACGAGCGAATTCGAAAAAAAAGTAAAAAAAATGCAAAAATTTCTGGAATTTTCACTTTTTTTGACTTCGCTCGCGATTTGTGAAGCGTAGAGCGATTTTCTACTAAAGTATTTCTAAGATAGAAAGAAAGGTCTTGTTCTTTACTACAAAATTATATTTTTTCATTCAGATAGCATCGATATTCGCGGATTTATTCCAGTTTAAATAAAAACGTCCGTGAAAAAATCATGTGAAAATCAGCACGCAATATTTTTCACGGACGTTTTTATTTAAACTGGAATAACTCTGTAAATATCGATGTTACGAGGATGAAACACATACCATTTTGTAGCCAACAACAATGCTGTCTATTTATATTAGAAATATCTTAGTAGAAAATCTCTCTATGTTACGTAGATAGCGAGCGAAGTCGAAAAAGAAAAATATCACACAGTTTAAACTGGTTCTAATCCAGGGACGATGATTTTTTGTGGTGATATAATGTAAATATTGTATGTGATATATTAAAATTATGTGCTTTATTGTGATTTTTTTTTTATAAATTTTGTGAGATTTTGTGGCACTTTTTATAGATTTTGTGATATTATTCGATCAAAATTTATTGATTCGTTATTGAAAGATTAATAGTCTTATTAGTCACGATTAAAATACATCATATTTAATTGTAAGTGATTCTTTTGTCTATCCTTATCTAAAAGAGTATTATATAAAGAAAAACTACGTTCTACAGCACAACTAGAAATAGGTAACCAAATGTAATCTAATGCAATTTTAGAAAGGTTCGGTAATCTATTTGATAAATCATTCCAATATCATTTTCATTATTATTATCAAATTCCAGTCCACTCCCCATTCGTGTAATAAATCACCTGAAGGATTATCAAGTTCACTAATAATTGAATATTGATAAATGCTGTGTCTTCGATTATTTCCTGTATGCATATATTTGGGATCAAATAGACATACTGCACGAAATAATGGACGTGTAGGATGATTAGGACTATGCACTTCAAATTTTTTATATACAGATTGAAATGCAGCTTGAAAAAAAGAATAAAATTCAGATGGATTGAAATTTAAATTTGTTATAATTTCTTCCAGTTCACCAAAATACAGTAAGTTGAAACGGTTTGATTCAAGATAAGTCAAAAGATTTGTTAATCGTGTTTCTACAAAAGGAAAAATAGTTTTTTTTTTTTTGTTGTTGAAAAAAATCTAAATCTTGAACAAATGCTTTAGCATATATTGATATAAATTGTGTATAAATTGTAATATTAAATAAAGTGCACTTATTGTTTCATTCCTTGAATCAATTTCGCTTTCTTTTTTGTAAAAATCCCGCCAATACTGAAGATGTTCTACTGTATAAAAAACCATTTGAACCAGCTATTCAATCGAGTTTATTTGGTAATGGAATTTTGCATGGTGATGCAACACCATTCATACGCAAGGAGCTATATATCGGGCTTTTCTTGCGGAAGATTTGACAAAAGAATTTTTAATTTTTGTCAAAAAGTTTTTTATTAATGAGAATTGTGGGAAATCCTGCCAAATTTCACTATCATAAAATTATTAATAAAACTTGTAAAAATTAGTAAAACTAATTAATTATATTTAATTAATGAAAATAAAAATAAAAAATTTTATGATCTTACCCAATAAGGTTTAATATGTGTGCCAAACATGGAAGATGAATTAATTGTGGCATAAATGGCTTTAGAACATCTCGATATGATTTCTTCATATATGTTGCAGAATATGAAAGAAAGAGACGTGGGAAATTTATAGGAATATTATAAAAATGTAATACCGAAAATAGTGTTTGTGCAATTGTTGAATTATTAAATTGTTCCAAAAAATCAACTGATACTAATTTTGTTTGTGTGCGAAAAACAAAGAGGGTATTAACTACACTTCGCGCACAATTATCACTAGTTTGATCCATAATTATAGAAACAGGTTTTGAATCAAAAAATAATTTTAAATTTTATTGATGGTTATTAAAAACTTTTGGCAAATAAATTTGACGTAAAGTTGAAGCTTGAGGAATGGCACCACCTTCTTTAAGATGTTTTTTAAAAAAGGGAAGTAACAAATTAATTTTTTCTAAAGGAATATCTGCATTAGCAAATGATTCAATTAAATCTTCTATGACTTTTTTTTTGATTCAGATTCTTGTAAATTTCGTTCTAATGTTTGCTGGCTTTTTTTTTATTTAATTCGAAATTTTTTTGTTGAGAAAGATTTTTTTGCTTGTACAATGTGCATCTATTGTAGATTTATGTTTCCATTCTACTGAAAGGTCACAATAGTTACAAAAAAGTAAGCCATTGTCAACATGAAATACATTTTCATACTCTTTAACTCGTTTTCGGGGCATTTATAATTAAAGTATGATTTACGATTTTTTCATTTTTAATCAATATATATTAAAATTATTGCGGATTATATGTTTTATTGTGCATATTGAATTAAATTTGTGATTTTGCAGTGATAATGTAAAAATTTGTGATTATCACAAAATTTTGTGCTTTATGTGATATTTTGTGGAATGCCAAATATCATTGTCCCTGCCACTGACTGAAAAAATTAAAATTCCAATTATAGTGAATCACAAATAAATACTCTTTACTGTTGTGGTACTGTTTGTTTTCTTGAGCCGATCTGATGACATTTTTGTGATCAGACTATTTAAAAACAATTAATAAATTCGTTATAGAATTTGATATTTTTATCTTAGTTACACTCAAATATTATTAATTTATCGTATTCTAATGTCAATAACAATTTAAATTAAGAAATAACTTTTGACGACAATAAAGTTTTGTTCAATAGATTTTGCAATAAAAATTCTCACAGGAATAATATTGCACTCCGTAGGTTTAACAAGATGATGACATTTCAACGGAGATGTTGAATGCACTCCGATTTGTCAATTGAATGCTGGTCGTATTTATTTATAAGTTCCTGTTTCCTTATTTTCCTTATTGAAATTGGGATTTCGTTAATATAGGATGATTGCAAAGTATTTATTTATGTTAATAACGTTTTTAACTTTGCCGATAGGTAAATAAATGTTTCATCTTAAATCGATATAAAATATAATACGCTAAAAGCAATAAACTTATAATAAATAATGTTTTACAGCAATGGTTAGTGCAAATTCGGCAACTGCCCTCATTCCCGCAAGTAAAATTTGGTGGGCTTGGTCCGATGAGCTTTTTAATATTCATAGTGAGTATTTAAAATTAATTACATATATTATAATAAACAATACCAAACTAACTATTAAAACTTTAACTTTGAATATTAATATAGCATGTAATTTAACATCTGCAGGGGATTTAGACCCTCTTGACGATACGTGTGGTTCTGCTCTTAACATTTCACTTTCTGATAGTGCGTCTACTTTATTTAAATTATACATGTGGCGATTTGTCAACAAAACTACTCCATTACTTAATCCGGACGACTTTGTACTTACGTCAATTACAATGAGCACCACTTGTAATTTACCATGCGAAAGTGGAAAGATAGTCTCTGGAAGAAATTATTATTATGTTTTGGCGATAAAGAATTTTAGTAATGAACCAAAAAAAGTTAATTTTGAGGTTCCATGGCATATTGAATGTGATTCAAGTAATTCTAATAATTCTAGTAATTCTAATAATTCTAGCAATTCTGATAATTCTAACAATTCTAATAATTCTAACAATTCTATTAAAATTGGTTCTAGTTCTAGCGGCAGTCCTCATAATTTTTATTTAGTAACACTAGTAATTTTAGTAACAATAGCAACTCTATTATAAAGTTTACGCTCGCTTCTTTTATGAAAGTCTAACTATTTGATTAACATACTACGAATATATTAACTATATTTAAATTTTAGATAAAATATTTTTAATATTATGTCTAGTCAATCTATATATTAAAATTAAATCTGGGGAAAATTAATTAAATCAATTATAAAACTAGTTAAAAAAGGAAAAATAATTAAATTACGTGAAGAATAATATATAATCTTCCTCCATGATGTGGTTTAATTTTGACTCAAGGCTGATTTTTCTTTTGTTGAATTATTTGTAAATTAAATTTCCTATTTGTTAATAAATAAGAAAATGATTATAAGGAATCATTATCTATACTTCCGCTGATGACCATGCGATAATTTAAAGTTTTATCACGAATTTAATTATCTCTCGTCCTCTCGATGCGATGAATATTAATCATTATAAACGTGGTTACATTTTGATAATGAATCTTTTAAATATTAAATATTAACCAAGGGTTTGAGTGCGCAGTGAAGGTCAACTTCAATAATAACGTTGTATTCTTGTTTATCATTTAGAAGTTCTGAAAATCTTGTCTTATTTAAAAATTTGAACTTCATTTTTTTTAAAATTAGAAGAGAAGCAATCAAATCAAATATTTTTCCGATTTGTTGCACAACTTAATTTTTCGCGGATCTTTTATTCTTTTGAATTTTTATTTACGTTTTGATTCATATTTTCTCTGATAAAAAAGTATAAATAAGAAACTTGAATCTAAATTTAAAAATAAGTTATGAAGATAATAAAAAAAAGAATCAAAAACTACAGTTAACAAAATTCACATATAATCGATAAATAAAATAAAATAATATAAGACCAAAAAATATCAAGTAAGTAGTCATTATGAAACTTTTAACAAATCTTTTCATTGCAATTCAATATCTTCTTTCATAAGATGTACTCGCCTTTTATTTTAGTAAAAATATATATATATATATATATATATATATAATTATGGATATCATGAGAATAATAATTTTATTATTTATACTTAAAGCAACCCATATTATTATTTTTTTTTCTTCGTAATAAAATAATAATTCTGTATCTCACAACCATTGAACAGAAATTTCAAATATATATATATATATATATATATAATTTATCCATCATGCATTATGGGTAAATTAATTCAACGGTTCAATTGACATGACGTGTATTATTTCAATCATGTGTTTTCCATACATTTTGGGAACAAACAAAAGAATAATTGAACTTTGAATTTATGATAAAAAGCTAATATCATTGATTTTTTTCGTTGCTTTTAGGTTAATGCGCTATATTCATTCGTTAATCTGAAAATTGTGTCCGGATATATTTATATTCTTAAAAATTAAAATTATTACATATTAAATATTTAATTAACAAAAAATAAATATTTAGTTTATTTTTATACTCAAAACAAAAAAAAATCTTAAATTCTTTGCATACGGTTCATCATTAGTCTTTTTTTTTTGATTTTATTAAATGTAATATTTATCTTCTTTTAGTGTATTTTGTTGATTCTTGAAAATCACAAATCTAAGGTTTAGATTGATCTCTTTGAATTTTAAAATTTCTGTTTCCATTTTGATGATTCCTCGGAATCTATATCATAAGTACATCTATAAATGTAAAAATTTGTGATTAATTATTTATTAAAACGATGCGACTTAAATTATACTAAAAATAATGATACCTGCACATTTTCCAGATTTTATATCTTCTAATGAATCTTGCAATTCATAAAGAGTATAAATGTGACTACTAATATAACAGGATTGAGGATGAAAATTATATAAAGATTGAAGTAATTTTTGTTCATGAGATTTATTCATTTTTCCTCTATTTTCATCAGCATAGAAAAAGCGTCGTTTCATATCACATCACATAATTCGTTAATAGTTGGTCGTTTAAAGGATCATCATCCCAGCATTGGTACATCTTGTCTAGATAACGATTTGGAATCAAATTTAACATAAAATCAGGATCTTTGGTCTTACACCATTATATATATCAATTATCAAATAGGCAAATGTTTTCAGTAGCCACTTCATACATAATTTCGCACAAGCTATAAATAGTCCCTCTCCTTTGTAAATTCATTTTCTCTTAATACCTCTGGTGGAATATATGCAATTAAACCATATACATTATTGTTTTTGCAATCAGAGTTTAAAATTAAGTCATCATCATCTAATTTACTTAACCATAATCTATTTTACATCTATTTTTACATCGAATGAACCTAGATCACAATTCTTCATCAAAATATTTCTACTATGCAAATCACAATAACTAGGTCTCTTCCATGAGAATATCAAGACCAACTATTATTTGTTCTAGTATAACTATTTTTGATTTATTTTTTATTTCTTAAAGTTGAAAATGCAAAGACCATTTTTTCCTAAAAAGGAGTGATTTTCCTCACAACCGATTTATTATTTATATTGTCGCGGTCTGCACAGAACAATGTGGAAAGTTACGCAAATCAGTCTCAATAAGTTTAGGATAATCACACGATAATTCAATGTATCACTAACACACTTTCTCTTGTGCGCAATATCTTAAAACACAGCAAGACAGGCAATCAGTCGATCTAAACCTGCTTACTAACACTCACAAACAATGCAATTACGTGTAATATCTGAAGGTACGATGAGCAAGTGGAGTAAAAGTATCTTTATTACTGCTTGCACACTACCAAACTGAAATAGACTTTTTAATGCAACTTTGCCAAGAAATACGAAATAGTTTATTAAAATTTATTAAAATTTCGTGTAGGAGTATAACAATAGCAATATATTACTGCTTTGGCGTATCTTATCACTTTGCTTCCTCCTGCACTAAATTAATTATTAAAATTATTACAACAATAGTGATATATTACTGCGTTGGCGTATCTTATCCCTATTGCTATACGAAATTATTTTATTATTATTAAGTATTATGAAACTAAAATTAAAATTGTTCGAAATATCAAGTAAACTATTTTTATTTTGGTTCTTGTTCTTTTTGGCGAAAAGGAATATCCTCTCTTTTTTCTTTTTTTTTCCGCAGCTATTTTATATCTTACCCTTTGTTTACTTTCATCCACCATCATCCGTAAACACGAGGATATTATCTTTCATCTTGGATGAAGGATGATGCACAAAGATAATTTCATCAAATAGTGACACATATCATCCTCTATCATCCCCGTGACTCCGGCTATTTTCGTGCCGCCTCACTATCATGACACATGTGACACAAGACGATACATATGACTAAATACAAAATCTAGATGTTATGTTATACCTGTTTAACCATGTAGAATAACGACTCCGATTGAAAATATTTAAGGAATTGTACGTATAAATACCACCTTTTGCATCATTTTAAAAGAAATCTTATATAATAAATATTGATACATGAATTTTTTTTTTTTTTAATTAAAAAAATAAACTTCCATCTTACGTACTATAAGCTAACAGAAAATGTCTAAAATATGCCTAGAATGCAATGAAATATATAATGAAGATGATGAATGGTGCAAACCATGCATCTCAAAACATTTTAAAAATGATTTTGATAAATGGACAAGTGGAAATGATACAATAAATAAACTTATTCAAGAAACTCAACTAAACGCTGATTATTGGGAAGTGATAGAATGGATACCTTATGATAGATTTCAAGACATTAAACAAATAGCAAAAGGTGGTTTTGGTACTATTTATTATGCTAAATGGATTGATGGAAGTATTCTAAATTGGGATATTGAAAATCAACGATGGCTAAGAAATGGTCGATGGGAAGTGGCGTTAAAAAGGTTTAATAATATTGTAGATAAAGATGAGGATTTTTTAAATGAGGTAAAGTAATATTTTAAATTTATTTGAAAATAAATAATAATTAATCATAATTTAAAAAAATGTTATTAGGTGGCAATTTTATTGAGAACAAATGACGACCATTTATCAGCCTACCTTTGTGGAAATACAAAAGATCCAGAAACTCACAAATATATGATGGTTTTAGAATATTATTCAGGTGGAAGTCTTAGAAATTATTTAAATAATCATTTTAATAATATCAATTCGATAGATAAATTAGAAAATTTAAAAGATTTAGCCAAAAAATTTTCAATACTTCATAAATTAGATATAGTTCACCGTGATTTTCACCCCGGAAATATTTTAAAAGAAGAGTTTTATATATGTATAACAGATTTTGGATTGAGTAAATTAATTACCGATAACATAAAAAATCTTCAAAAGAATACCATTTCTGGAGTATTACCCTATATAGCTCCTGAAGTATTAAGAGGGGAAGAATATACAAAAGCCGCTGATGTTTATTCCTTTGCATTTGTCGCTTATGAAATCATCACTGGACTTCCCCCGTATCATGATGTGGCGCATGATAAAGATTTGGCTTTTAATGTATGTAATGGATTTCGACCAAAAATTCCATTTCACATGCCTAAATTAATTACACAAATAATTATGCGATGTTGGGATGCCCGAATTGCACAACGACCCACTTCTGATAAATTACATACAGAGTTGGATAAATACTATTGGGATTATCGTGAAAATAATAATGAAATTACAATTCAAATTAAAGAAGCTGAAGAATTTTCCAATAATCAAACAACAACTGATACAACAGCTACAACTCCGATGAATTATAAAACACATCCGCAAGCAATTTATACCAGTCGACTTCTCAATTTTTCGAATCTTCCAGAACCTAAAAATGAAGAAAATTTCGAAAAGAAACTTGAAGAATATTCAAAATCTTTTTATCAAATAAATGATATTAAGTATCAATTATATATTTTATTATATTCACTTTCAATTCATAATTAATTTTCTTTTTCTTTTTTTTAATTAGGCGATGATGATGTTGATGACGACAATGATGAATGATTTGAATGCATCTAATTTATAAATTTATTTAAATTATCAATCATATATTTTTTTATTTGTATTTTAAAAAGGCATTGGTTATTAATTTTTTGATATTAACAAAATCTTAACACTAAGTATAAAGTTTGTAATAAATTATCGCAATTTTTATATATATTACAAATAATGAGTGCATTTTGCTAAATATCACATGATTTTAAAGAGACGTTTAATAAATTTTATTGGCTCAGTTGACTAAGCTCATTTTTAATTTATTTAATCTATTATAATTCCGAGCTGTCAAAACACCACCAGCATTTATAACAAATCTACAAAATAAAAAGAAGAATGAAATTATGAATTTGGTTAAGAATCTGATGATGATGATGTAGGTTCTTCTACCAATATTTTCAGTGACTTCGGTCAAAAAAAGAGAACTGAGAATAGTGGTGGTACTTAATCTTAACGAAATCAATATTTTATATAATTGAGCTCAACAACAACAACAAACACTATAATTACCATCATCATCAACAGCAACAACATCGACAAAATATAGGAATTATATATATCTATTTCGAGAGTCATGTTGGCATCACGTATGTGGACTTTGTTCTTTTTTTTTTAGCAAGACGAAAAGGAAAAAAAAAATAGGTTCAAAATTTTAATTTTTTTATCTTTAGATTTTATACTAGTTAAAATATTTAAAAAATTAGTAGTAGCATATTAGGAGTAATTGAAGATAAAATACGGAAGTGTGATGACAAAATCACAATTTTCTTATAAAGATTTGTCAATAAATTATGCAACGTAACGGAGGTTGTTAACGTTTATTGTACAGTTTTGAAGTTTCATAAATAACAAAAAAGTTCTTCAAATTTTTGATAAATTATCTCAAGATTTTTCGAAACTTCTTAATGACAAAAAAAGAATATAATGCTATAATCGAAGTTGATAAAGAAGGAAATAATAAATCTTTTATTTCACACTCAGTTGTTTTACGTTTTCGCTCACCCTACCTTGATAAAAAATTAGATGACGCTACGAAGAACGAAATCATGTTAAAACTATTATTAAACCAATATTTCTGCTCAAATATTTGAAATTATTCTTAAGTCAAGAAATTAGTTATTACTTTAAATTTTAAATTAAATATATTGTGACTTGACATTAATAAATAAAATACAATCTACGGCGGAATTGTCGATATTGAAAATAATGATAACGAAATCATTTATGAATTAATGGTCAATGCCAATGAATTAGAACTTAAAGAACTTTCAGTAAAATTAGAAAATTATCTTATTGAATCTAAAGCTTTTTGGTTAAGAACTCACTTCTCCTTTGTTTATCATTCAATCTTTAATAGTACTGTAAATGAATTTTAAAGGTTTGAAAAAATTTTATAATGATATTATTGTCAAAATATACAAATTTAATTTTTTTTTTTTGAATCAGAAGATTTCAATTCACTTCAAGAAACAGCCTTGATTTCTATTTTGCAAAGAGATGACTTGACAAAATTGAAGAAATCAAATGTTATTAAATGGGAAATTGCAAAAATCCTACTTTACCCGCTGATTCGACGAAAGAATGGTCTAATTAACTCAACAACAATGTTTGCCACTTATTCGATGTTTTCACATTCTTAATGAAGATATTTGGAAGAAATAAAACCTATAAAAAAATCCTCGAAAAATAGCTTTAGGATGACATGATCAACATCAAATGTTCCCAAATAGACCCTTCAAATCCCTTATTTTAACAGTGAGAATCATTTCAACCCCCCCGATTTGCCTTTAACGAATCCTTTCAACCCCCGATTTGCCTTTAACGAATCATTTCAACTCCTGATTATCCTAACGATCAGAATATTTATGGTCCACGGTTTGGTAATATAATGAATTTATGATGAAATTAAATGTTTCCGATTTTACTCCAAATGTAGGTGTTAATATAATCCTAAATATAATACTTATTATGAAAGACCGATTAGAACAGACGGGGAATTTTTTTCTATTTTAGATTATGAAGTATTTAGGATTCTTAAACAAATTCAAAAACTAAAATTTCTTCATAAAATTGGAGAGCTCATTATTTAATTTAGAATTGAATCGTTTTTCCTAAATAATAATAATAATAATAATAACCAATAAATCTTCATTTAAATAAGTTTTTAATTTACATCGAATAAGAATTTTTTTTTTTTGGAACGCACCACACCGTAATTCTTAAATTGCATTTATCAGTCAGATGACATTCATTTTTTTATGCATATATGTATATTATTTATTTTCCATTATTATTCGGGGGTTTTTTTTAAACTATGATTATACTAATCAAATGCAAATGCAAATGCTTGGTATTAAGTACACACGCACATGTATAATATTTAAGGAATAATTATTTTATCTACCAGTGAATGATGACGCATAATTTCACAACAGTTTTATTTTGGAAATACAAATTGTTTATTCCGAAAATATTTAATTACGGGAGCAGAAGCTTATGATCAAGAAATTTTTTAATAAAGATAAATACATAAATAAATAAGTGTATATTTTTTTCCTTGGTTACTTGTCACATTTTTTCGGTGAGACCCGGTTAAAAATTAAAAATTAAAAAATTTCATACAATTTTATTCGATTAATACTTTTTTCTCTTTCATCACCCATCTCTTTATCTCTTCCTTTCGAATTATTATTAGATATATCTTTTTTTCACTCTTTTAATTTAAAAAAATTTTTTTTTTCATAATAAATGTCTATTTACGTCTGACAGGTATTTTTGTCTAACGCTTAGCTACCTAATACAGGAAATTTTTAATTAATTCATTGCAGACAAAAAAAAATTACTGGTAACAATATTTCCAAATTAAGAATTTTATGTATATTTTATATATTTAGAATGTAGAGAGAGTATCTATACATTTATACAAGTATAATAAAATGCATATATATAGAGAGATAAATTATAGGAATTTTTAGTACAACAAATACAAAATAATTCATGTAATCAATGTGGTAAAATTTCTATTATTTTTATCATTATTGAGATAAGAAAAAAGGTGTTTAAAGAAGGGAAAAAAAAATGTCGAGTAAGGTAACAAAAGAAAATAAATAAGTACGGTAAGGTAAGGTATAAGGGTAATAAAGATTAGGTAAACAACAAAACAAAAAAGCAAAGAAAGAAAAAAATATGTCCGTTCTTGTTATTATTAATAGGAAGGAAATACTGTAAGTAGAAATGCATTATAAATATGCGTTTTTATTTTTTTCATTTATTCATTCGTTCGTTTTGTTATTCATCGTTCGCTCGTTCATTATTAACCTTTCAGTTTAATTAAATTAATTCATCATTCGTTCAATTTATTATTAAAAATGATTGACAAATTATGTGATGCGCATTACATTATTCATTTTCTTTTTAAATTTAAATTTAAATTTAAATTTATTTTAAAATAAAATAAAATAAAATAAAATAAATATAAAATAAATATAAAATGAAATAAAATAAATATAAAATAAATTAAAATAAATTAAATAACAATAATTCTTCGCACAAAAAAAAAAAAAAAGGTAAATTCGATATATGTACATACACGAGTTTATTTTAAATAATTAGAATAAATAAATAATTAGAGATAAATTAGGTAATTATAATAGTTAAGAAAACGGTGATAATTCGAGAAAGAGAGATGCCAAATAATAAATTTATGTTGTGATTAAATATAAAGTATGCATATCTAACATTTAATACAAAATGTACATTTATTCTAAACTTTCTAAAATGAACTCACCCATCATAAAAATATAAATATTATATAGTAAATTAATGTCGTCGTTATACGAAAAATCTCGCGCATAATAAGCTACCAAATATAATATTTTTTGATATAAAAACTTTACCTTTATTGGTACAGTTTAAATTGGTGAAATCTATTGTACATATTATATTTACTACGATACGATACGAACGATTATTTTGATTATATTAATTTATTTAAGATTTAACTCAATCATTAATTTATCATTATTATTTTTATTTTTATTATTATTATTATTATTGTTATTGTTATTATTATTTATCATCATTAAATAATTCAATTATAAATATGACCAAAAGTAAGCGTTTACCAAATTCTTTTTTATTTTTCAATTATTTAGGCTCGACAATCTATTTCTATTATTACATTTCCTTTCCTTCATTTCTCTCTCTCTCTCACTCTCTCTCTTTCTCGTAATTATAATAATTTAATTGCTTTGGTGATAAAATTATTATATTTATTTTACCATTAACCAACTCTACCATCTCTTCCTTCCATAAATTTTTAATTTACCATCACATTATCTCTTCCTTCTTTCCCTCTTTACTATTCTACCAAAATGAAATTCCTATCCTTAATTTGTTTAATAGGTTTAATTTATACAGTTCAAGCTGGTATTTATACAAATACTCCATACGTAGGTGTTACTTGGACAGGAGGTTCATCTTATCCAATTAACTGGGTCGATGATAATAATAAACCTTCATTAACGGAATTGGATAATTTGACTATTGAGTTATGTGCTGGTAAATATCAATTTATTTATTATCTATTATTAAGTTTAATTTTAATAAAAAAATAGTATATTGATTTTGATTATATATATTAATTATATTATATTTTATTTTAAATTAATTTAAATAGGAACCGAAAAAAACCACCACTTTGTAGCAACTATTGGCAAAGCTAAAGGCATAGCAAAAACAATTACTTATTCCGTTCCTACTAAAATTGGTCCAGAAGGAGATTTCTATTTCATAAAATACCATCAAGGAGATAACATTTATTTTTCCGCTAGATTTACGATTAAGGGTATTTCTGGAACCATTCCTGACTTTGATCCCTCAAATCCCGATAAACCAGTCATCTCCACCAAAAAAGAATCAACATCCTCATCTAGTTCTACCAAAGATTCTACTACCAAAACAACAGTTAATACTGCTACTGCTACTGGTAAGAATAAAAATTCGGCTATTAATTCTGCTTCTAGTGGACCTAATAAAAAACCTACTGGACCTACTGAACCTACTTCTGGACTTGCTGCTACTACATCATCAGTATCATCACCATCATCAGTACCAAAAGGAAGCAACGGTTCTCAAATCAATTGTTCTTATTCATTCTTATTTAGTTTCTTGACTATTGCTGCTTTGGCTTCTTTGGTTTATTAAATAAGTAATTAATTATAATTAAATTAATTAATTAATTAATTATAATTAAATTAATTTGAGAGCTTTATATTAGTATTATATTATAGATAAATTTTTTTAGATGATAAAATAATAATAATAATTGTAGTAGTAATAATAATAATCGAATCAAATAATTGATAAAATTATTGATAATTTAATAATTGATACAAGAGAATTAAATATTAAATTAAATAAATAAATAAGTAAATAAATAATAATAATATAAATGATCAAATATAAATATAGATCAATAAATATTTGAAAAATAGTGTAAATCATATAAAAATAATGATTGATAATTAATTAATTGAATAAATTAGTCAAATCAAATTTAATTCAATCTAATAAACAAATCCACGTCAATTAAATTTAAATAATTCAAATAAAAATTAACAAATGAAATTAATCATAATAATAATAAATTAGTTATGTTTATATAATTAATTTATTTATTTATGCATTTTATTATTATAAAGCTATTATCGGTAAACAAACATCACTAATTTCTATTTCAATTTCTTTATTCCAAATATCTTGATTTTTTAACCTATTATTAAATTTCGATTTTAAATTATCAATTAATTTATTGATCGATAATAATTCAACTGAAATCGTTGAGATTCTGTATCCTCTTCTTGGTTTTAAATTAATTGGAAAACTAAAACTTAATAACAAATGTCTATTAAATAATTATAAAATAATAATTTAATAATATTAATTAAAATAATAATAATTAAAATAATAATAATTAAAAATAATAATAAAAATAATAATTAAAAAATACTAATAATTAATAATAATAATAATTAAAATAAAATAATAATTGATAATAATTAACATTAAAAAAAAAATCGTACCTTTGAATTTTCATATTTGATTTATTACTACTTAAAAACACTTGAACCAATTTTAAATCCTGATTACCCAAACAATTTTTAAAATTTTCCGAATTCGTATCTTCTACTGAATTAATATTTTCTACGGAATTAATCGAATTATAATCGATTACGTAAATCATAGAATATTCTAATATCCATCCAGTAAACGTTATTATACAAGAAGGGGTTTGTGAGAAATACATTATTGAATCAATCGAATTGGGATTTTTTATATTATTATTATTATTATTATTGTCTATAGTTAAAGAATCAACTTGTGATTTTAATGCTTTTAATAATTTTTTGAATGATGATGGAGGATTTATCTAATAAAATAAATCAATAATAATAATAAAAAATTTAATAAAAAATTTAATAAAATTAATATCATAACATTCTTACCAATTCAGGAATTCCACGTTCTTTCCAAGAAACATTTACGAATAATAAATTATTAAAACCATCGTCATCATTATTAACATTTTTATCATCATCATCATCATTTTTTTCATCATCGTCACCGTCACCGTCACCTTTATCGTCATCATCATCGTTATTATTGTTATTATATAAATCTAATTCTTCGAGTAAATCTAGTTCTTCGAGTTTGGTGATAAATAAATATTTATTACAAATAAATGTATGAGTATCAGAAAATTGTAAAGCAAATAAATGGGACAATTCGGAATTCTGATGAATTAATACAATAATAATGCATAATAATAATAATAATTAATAATAATATGATGATGATTGAATATAATCGAGGAGAAAAATAATTTACTTTGTGAAATTCATCAATTAGTTGTTGAGTTTCTTTGATAGTTAAGAAAATCGTATCAACGAGATGAGATACTCTAAATGATTATTATTCAATAATTATCAATAATTCAGAAAAATTAAAGATATTTAATATTTGATTAATAAATTAAATAAATGTCATTATTATTATTATTATTATTATTTACCTTATTCCCAATGCTACTACTAAAATATCTATTTGTTATAGTTATCGTTAATTTATTATCATTTATTTATTATTTATATTATTAAACAAAAAAAAAAGATAATAAAATAAATAAATAAAAATAAAATAAATAAGTTACCATTTACCAGATTCATAATTTTTATTCTTCTATTTTTAAAAATTAGCATTATGGAATTTTTGATATGATTCAATAATATGTCTAATGAAATTCGGGAGGGAAATTGGTAATGATAATAGGGAGGATTCATTTTTTTTTTTTCGTAGATCCAAAAAATTTCGTAATTTGTTAAATCAATTAGGAAATATAAACAGGTGACGAAATATGACGAATAGATTAGCAATATTTATCCTAATATATATTGTATTAATATATGCATATATTAAAATATATTATAAAGAATTAGTCGTCGTCGGCTACTTTTTTTTTTGTTTATATACGAGTGATTTTTTCTTTGATGATTTTTTTAATTAAAGTTCCTTGTATTTTATTTTTTGAAAATTTTAATTCTTATTTATTTTTTTTAACGAAAAAATCGAAAAAATGCCTCATAAGAATATTCTTGATTATGATATTTTCTCAAAACTTCCCAATGAAATTTATTATAAAATACTCGCAAACATCGAAGCAACGGATCTCCTTGCTATAACTTTGGTAATCATATCTATCTATTCTAATCCATTTTATTCGTTGGGATTGAATTGAATGCATTGAATCATATGCGTTGAATTGCATTCGTTGAATCGTATCGTAAATAATAATAAATAATAATAATAATAAATTTATCATCATTCATTCATAATCATCATCACTTCGTTATTATATAATAGGCGAGCAAAAGAATTTATCAAATATTAAAAAATGATGATTACGTTTGGCACTTGATGTGTAAAAATCAATATCCCAAGAAAAGGATATTAGAAGTTAAAGAAAATATGATTTCAGATATAGCTACGAAGAAAGAATTAAAAGATATTGAAAGAAAAAGAAACGAAAAAAGAAATTCGACGACCAACGTAAGAAAAAGAGAAGAAAAGAAAGAAGATGGATTTACATATGGATTTGAAGGAGATAGTAGTAATGAATATAATGAAGAATATTGTAATGGAGAAGAATTTAGTGAAGGAGAAGAAATTGAAGAACAAGAAGAAAAAGAAAAAGAATATTGTGATGAACAGAATGAAATGAATTCTCAAAAAAATATTATTACTTGGAAAGATTTGTATAAATATTTATGTAAATATTTCTTTATTAATATTAACATGAATGATAATAATAATAATATAATAATAATAATACTAACAATAATATTATAATTATTAATAGCTAATCCTATCGTCTACATGGCTAAAGAAAGAGAAATTTGTTGGTTAGATTGTTCCGAAGCACCATTTAATAGGCATCATTGGAGTACCGTAATTTATCCTGAAAGGTAAATGAATATTTAATAAAATATCATTATTATTGATGTAACATGTACATATGTTTACAATATATTTATAAATATATTTATATAACGTGCATGAATTTGTAGTGAATGTGGAAAAGTTGTTTGCCTTAATTACGTCTGGTTGTTTAAAGTATGTAATTTATCATTTCTTCCTCTTATTCGATAATTCAATTATTCAAATTAATTATTAATCATTAATAATCGTTTATTTATTTAAATTTCTCTTCCAAAGGTTATCGGAAAATTTAAATGTGTACAACCAGGAAATTATGACATTATTTGGAAATTTAAAGTTAATAAGAATTCGTATTCTGGTTTGAGTAAATTAAATTTCGAGACACGCTTGTTTTATTATGTAATCTTATCTCACATTTTTATTATTGATTATTTTATTTTATTAATTTTTTTTTACATTCATTAATTTCATATTTTACATCATTTTATTTCTTAATTTATATATGTATATTCAGAATTATCAAGATCAAGAAGGAAATGAAAAAGAAGAAAGAAAAGAAGAAAGAAAAGAAGAAAGTGAAAAATTAATATCAGTAAAGGCCGAACTTTCCAGTCCAAATTTATTTAAAGAAATTTCATTAAAAAATGATTGGGTGGAACATCAATTATATCATCAAATTGTTATTCCGGAGATAAGAAATAATAATGATGGAAAAAATTATTGGTATAATGTTGAATGCAAGATATCAAATAATGATCGATATCAGAAGAGAGGTTTGGTAAATATATATATATTTTTTTTATTTATTGTATCATTATTATTATTTATTTAATTTATTATTTAAATTATTTTTTTTATTATTAATTATTAATTATTTAATTTTTATTTTATTTATTTATTAATTGCACACAGTGGATTGATTATGTTAAATTAAGACATCGCAAAAAACAATGATATTATTTATCAACTGTTAACAATACAAATTCAGATATAACATTTATATATAATATGTACAAAATTTAAATATATATATTTTTTATTATATGCTCAGAATGATTTAAGAATTACACTTCTCTGTAGATAAATATACGGTAAAATGCGTTTTACGCACATGCAACCCAAGACATTTAAAAAAAAATTTATTAGTCAAAATATCAACGAATTATAAATTATTATCATCTATGAAGTAATAATAAAATGAATACCTTACACTATCACTGTATTTGATAAATTTTAAAGATACGAAAAAAAAAAAGATATTTAACATGATCATGACGTAAATAGTGATATTAAAAGTATATAATTTATTTAGATAACGATTCATTCATAAATAAATATTTTTTTAAAGAATTTTTCATCTTAGAAATATTTTGGCACATTTGAATAATTCAAAGAAAAAATATACTTTTTTTTACATTCGCATAAATATTCATTAACTCATTTTTAAGTAAATATAAGATGTTTTAATTTAAATAATAGATTTTTAAAATAAATTATGTTAAATAACGAGATTATATTATCGAATTGTACAGTTTGGAATTTGTTTTTCTATAACTTTAAATACTTCACAATCTAAAATAGAAAATTGATCATTAGTTATTCTAATAGAATTTTCATAAACTTTATTATTACCATGAAAACAGCAACAATTTTTATCTTTAGTAAAATCAGAAACCATTACAAATTCACAACTACCAAAACATGGACCAACAATATTCTGACAATCTGAATATAATAAAGCTAAATCACTACATATAACTCGGCTAAGAATTGAATTTTTAATATTCCCATTTTTCAAAGAAAAAATGAAACTATCATTTGTTTTCATAAAAGCATTTTTTTTTGAATTATCCCAAACTAAAGGATTTAAACCACCAACTATTTCATCAGTTTCTGTAACTTTTGCAACCACAATTGTGCCAGCATGTCCGTGACACATGTTCCAAAATGTCTTTGGACGAAAACCATCTCTACTTCCTCGAAGAATTAATTGAAATTCATAAGGATTATTTACTAAAGAATAATTAGTCGATTTTCGATCAATCCATGATGAAAGTTCTGTGACATGTTCTTTGTTTATTATAGAAGAGAATGGTTCATTTACTTTTGATGGCAATTCAGTAGTTGAAATGGTTCTTGAAGGCAATTCAGGAGTTGATATTGTTCTTGAAGGCAATTCAGGATCGGAAATGATTCTCGCTGGAAAAACAAGGGAAATAATTGGTTCATTTGGTGACAGAGAATGTTGAATTATGTCATCCCAAAGTTGTTCTTCAAGGATTTTTTTATAGGGTTTCAGTTTCTTCCAAATAACTTCACCAGGAATATGAAAATATCGAATAAGTGGTAAACATTGATGTAGAGTTATTTTCAAAGCCTCGAAATTTTCATTAGGCCATTCTTTCGTTTGAGCGGGTAAAGTGGGATTTTGTGCAATTCCCCATTTAATAACGTAATCTCAAATTTTAATTTCTTCGATTTTCAAGTCACCTCTTTTCAAAATAGAAGCCAATGCTGTTTCTTTAAGTGAAATGAAGTCTTCTGATTCAAAAATAAAATTCGGATATTTTACAATAATATCGTTATAAAATTTTCTCAAATCTTTAAATTCATTATTATCAAAGATTGAATGATAAACAAAGGAAAAATGAGTTCTTAACCAAGAACCTTTAGATTTGATAAGGTAACTTTCTAATTTTCCTGATAGTTCTTTAAGTTCTAATTCATTAGCATTTACCATTAATTCATAAATGGTTTTGACACTGTATTTTCAATATCGACAGTTCCGGAATAAACACATCTTAAATGATAAAATTTATTTATTTTATAGCTTTGAGACATAATAAATTAATTTAATAAGCGATGAATAATTTTTTAACTTAAGAATAATTTCAAATATTTGTGCAGAAATATTTGGTTTAATAATAGTTTAAATATGATTCTTATTCGTAGGCGCATTCTCTAATTCTTTATCAAAGTAGGATGAACGGTAATGTAAGACAACTGAATGTGCAGTAAAATATTTTTTATTTCTTTCTTTGTCAATTTCGATAATTTTTTTTGTCATATAGAATTTCTGAAAAATCAAGAGATAATTTATCGAAAAATTTAAAAGACATTTTTTTATTTTTTTAAAAAATTCAAAAACTGCATAATAGACTTATAAACCTCCGTTTGTACAATTTCTTTGTTCTTTTAAGGTAATATTATTAAGAGTGAATTTGTAAAACATAACACTTCCATATTTTATCCTAATTTGGATGTTAAGTATTGACGATTTTGTATATAATTATTCACAAAATCTGGTTGCTGTTGATTATGGTGGTAATGATAGTGTCTGTTGCTAAGCTTGATTGTTTTAAAACTATCGGTTTCTTTAAGATTTTAAGTACCATCAATTTTCTCAAGTTGACTTCTTCATCATCAGATTCTTTTACCAAATTCATAATTTTTATTCGTTTTATGATAAAAACCTGTATTATAAAATATTTGATATGAAAATTTTGTCAATTAGTTAAAATTATACCAGACCGGAAGACAATATTTATCCTAATAAAAAGTACGTATACAAAAGAATTAGTTGCTGTTTACGTTTTTATATGTGTATGATTTTTTGTGTTTTTTCTTTTTGTATTTATTAAAATGACATACATATAAAAATATTCGTAACAATCGTAATAACCATCGAACAACGGATCTTTATATATTTTATACGTTAGATTGAATTGTGCGAATTGAAATGAATCGATCGTATGCATTGAATTGTATTCACTTTGCATTTGTAAATAATAAGATCTTTTATTAATTATTAAAATTGCCAACCTTTTATTTAATAGCTATTATAATATAATAGTGCTGTCATCATCATCATCATTATATAATAGACGAAAGAAATATTAAATATGATGGTTACAGTTGGCACTAAATATATAAAGTCAATACCATTAATAAAGGATATTAGAATTTAAAAGAAACATAAATTCAAATGTAGTTACGAAGAGGTAATTAAAAGATATTGAAAGGAAAGAAACTTTGGGATCATTTAAATATATATATTTAATATAAAATCTTTTAATAATTTTTATTAAATGTACTATTGGATATTTCAGTCAATAAATTATGTCATGTACATTTTATTTTCTATACGTTTATGAGCAGTTTATAGACACAAATTTATTAACAATACACTCTATCTGCTAGTGGGTCAAGCAATCAGTTGATCTAAACTTGCCTAACTCGAAACAGATAATAAAATATAAACAATATCAAAATAAATATTAACACATATCAAATAATATTTAATAATATTTCGCAATATTATGACACAAAAGATAAGTTTATTAAAACAAAAAGGGTACACTTAATAAAAGTAAAGTATTTATCATCCTCGTAACACTTCACTTTGTTCGCCACAATATTTAATGATTTTAACGTGAAATTTAATTTTAAACGTGATGTTTATTTAAAGATTTGGTTTTTAATATATGTAATGGATTTCGATCAAAAATTCCATTTCACACACCTAAATTAATTACACAAATAATTATGCGATGTTGGGATGCGAGAATTACACATTGACCCAATTTTGATGAATTAAAAAAAGAATTGAATAAATACAATACTGATTATAAATAAATGGTTTAGATAGTAATAATGAAATTACAATTCAAATTAAAGAAGCTAAAGAATTTTTCAAACATCAAACAACAACTAATACAGCAGCCACAACTCCCAATGAATTTTCAAACACATCCATAAGCAATTTATACCTGTCGACTTTTCAATTTTAATTAGGCGATGATGATGACGATGGTGACGATGGTGACGATGGTGACGATGATGATGATGATGATGATGATGATGGCGATGGTGATACGATGATGACGATGAAGGTGATGACGGTGATGACGATGATGATGATGATGACGATATGATGATGATGATGATATATATATGTTACACATAACACTAAGTATAGAGTTTGTTATTATGTTTTTTATCAATAGGGTTTTATGGGGTAACATGATCGTCGGAACTGGAAATCGGTTTCCTATTATGATAAAGATTAAACATCATTCTCACAATGAATTACCAAAATAGCTCAAAATTATTAAACGTGTTATGAACCTGTCGAGTCGATATTTGTATGCCAAACCAACTAAGACTTAGATTGTAAGGCCAGACGTTATTTCAGATCGATTTTTTACCATAATATTACTATGTCCATTCGAAAGCCCTCCTTTTAAGCTTCGCAATAGTGGCTGAATAATCTTTCTGGCATCGATATTTGACGAGTTATTAGGGTCCAAAGACAATACATTTTCATATATTTGTTTTCGTAAACTAATATAGGCTTGTATTTTTAAAATTTTGATTGATTGTGGTAATGGTAATTTTCCAAATTTAAATTCAGAAATTAATAACCAAGTAAGTAAGTAGGGGAAGGAGAAGGGCGTTTTATGATGCATAAAATAAAATAAATGAAATGCTCATATATAAGGGGCAGGTATTCCTTGAATTTTTTGTTTTTTTTTTAAAAAAAAAAAATTTTGATTCTTTAAAAAAAATAATAACGATGTCCTCAAAGAAATATGTTTTTATCGCCATCTTATTGGTTATTTGTTTACAAGTAATTTCTTCCATTCCAATTTCAGAAATTCCAGGTCCATGGATTGTATCAGACATTGCTGGTAAAAAAGTGAAAACTGGTGAAAATATTTGCCTAAAAATAGGTTCCCCTAAATACACTTTGGTTAATATTACTCTCTTACAAAGAGGATCTGTTAACAATCAAACGCTTCTCACAAACGTCGGATTAGATTCTGGAATCAACAAAGTTACTGTTAAAATTCCATCATCCGGTAATTTCACAACAGCAAATCCTGAAAATTATTTCGCTTTATATTCTAATGGAGAAAGAATTGATTATTCTGCAACCTTCCAAATTGGAGATCCTGGTTTTGGTATTACCATTTGTAAACCAGTCGCTGGTGATGTTTTAAAGATAGGAAAAGTATTAGTAGCTAAATGGTCTGGATCCTATGTTCCTCCAAGTGAAAATGCGACTAGTTTCACATTAGTTAGAGCTTTACTTGAACCTGCCATCACCACTGGACCTAATGTCGTAGCTTTCAATTTCTTCCCTGGTTCGAATCTTACTTTCTCAACTTGTACTTTAAATTTCACTTTACCTTCAACAATACCTAACAATACTTTATATAAATTCGGATTTTTGATCACATCTAATATTTCAAAATATGAAATGCAAATTTATTCTTCTGGCACTTTCTTAATCAAATAAAAACTATTTATCATTATCATTTATTTATCATAATTTTATGTAACAAATAGTAAATATTTAAAGAGAGATTTACTGTACTTGTACTCATTCTATTTATTTAATAAAACAAAACCATTTCTTCTAACATCTTTCTTTGGAAGATTATTTTTTCAAAAAAAACGCTCAAAATTTTGTAGATCCTTTATTCTGTTGTTGGACGTAAAAGTATTATTATTTTTTTTTTTTTTGATATATTTGCCATAATAAAACTTTTTTTGTATAAAGATTTTTCCGTGTACATTTAATATTTTGATAAAAAATAAAACGTAAAGAATGATATGATGCTTTTGCTAATTGCAACATAACAGGTGATCAAAAAGCACAAACTTTTTTTTATTAGATTCCCTAAACTAAAGCTATCATATGATATATTTTGTGTCAAAATTGAATGCTTACATGTGTTAAATAAAACTGACAAAAAATAAAAAATTTAATCTCTGAAAGTTACCATACTGAATTAAATATATATTAAAGGTAGATGCCAACTATCTTACAAGAAATTGTAGCCAGAAATAAGATCTACAAATTTAATTAGAACGACATTTTGTAGTATCTAGTGAAAATTTGGACTTTATTTAGGCGTAAATAAAAAATGCGAAATTTATTAAAAATTTTAAAAAAAAAATAAAAAAAAAATCCGAAAATAATTATCAAATATTTCTGCATATAAAAGTTTTTTACTTATTAAAGTAGTAATAAAAATGACACCAAGTAAAATTAAGGTTAAGAAAATATAGCATCTTATGTAAAGTATCAGACATATTTAGTTAAAATTGAGCGATTAAATGCCAGAGAATAATTTTCGAAGGTCCGGCGTACAGTCGTTGATATTAAATTTAATTCGCAAGTAAAATTCTAAAAACTTAAAAAAGATTCTATAAATTCTTAGCTTTAAGATTAATTAGTAACATATTTGCCATTTTATTAATAAATTATGAATATTTATATGTACAGTAGTAACGTTTGATAGTTATTTTTTGAATTCAACGGTAAAATGATCGACAATAATGCCTTAGAAATTTGTGCGGTGGGAAAATTTATTGTCGATCATTTTATTTTTGAATATTGAAAATAATTATCAAAAGTTACTACATATTAAAGTTCATTATTTATTAATAAAACAACAAATGTATTACTAAATAATCTTATAGCCATGAATATGTAGCATCATCTATAAAGTTTTTAGAATTTTCAAATTAAATTTAATATCAACGGCTGTACGCCGGACAACTAGAAATTAATAAAAAAATTATTAAATTCAAAATGTTAATTTTAGCACAACGGTTTTTTTTTATTAAATTATGATATATTTTGTGTCAAAATTGAATGCACTTTAAATAAAACTGACAAAAAATAAAAAATTAATCTTTGAAAGTTACTCATACCGGATTCGATAGATATTAAAGGTAGATGCCGACTATCTTACAAGAAATTGTAGCCAGAATCAATATTTACAAATTTAGTTAGAACGATGTTTTGTAGTATCTAGTGAAAATTTGGACTTTACTTAGGCGTGAATAAAAACGGCCGAAATTTATTAAAAATTTAAAAAAAAATAAAAAAAAAAATCCGAAAATAATTATCAAAAATTTCTGCATATCAAAGTTTTTATTTATTAAAGTAGTAATAAAAATGGCACTAAGTGACATTAAAGCTGAGAATATATAAAATCTTATGTAAAGTATTTAGACATATTTAATTAAAATTGAGCAAATAATTAACTATCCAATTCCAAAGAATAATTTAGAAGGTCCGGACGTGTCACGACCCGCGTAAGATCAGCTATTAAAAAAAATGAATGTTTCAAGTTGCAATGGTGATGAAATAACGATATTTCACAAAAACATGCAAGAACATGATTCGACAAAAAAGATATCAATTAATTTGATAACTGTAGATTTGCCTTACATATACGGTAATGCCGTGTCGTTCTTACGCTTAATTCGATTTCAAAATGCAGGATTTTAAGTTAATAACTAGAACAGGTTTGTACTGCGACTTCGTCGCTGATGTTTTTTTTTAAAAAATTAATTTTTATTGAAAACAAAATAAAGAATAAGCTATTATTTTGTAACGATGTAATTATTACTTCCAACCTTCGTTAAGTGACCCTGAAAGTGTTAATGCAGCAATAGATAATAGTAAATAATGAAAAAAATTTTGGTATAATTTTGTATGCAAAATATAGTCGAACCTGTACATAAGCATACTTTTTCCAGCATAATTTTACGCATATATGCAGGGTATATTTATATAAGTTAATGATGCTGAAAAAAATTTTACACAAATTGTATTTTTTTTTTATGAGTGATGCTAATTTTCACCAGGGGGAAATTTCACCGTAGGCAGAATTACATAATTCCTGGTCAATCCCCTAACCCTAACCCTACCAACATTAACTTAATTCTGCCCACCGGTTAATTTTCCCTCCGGTTAAATGTAGTTTTTTTCTTTTTTTATTACTAATAAAATCAAATTAATTATTCATCATCAATCATCAAAATTGCTTAATTTACCTAAATAAAGAACCAGAATATTTAATTTTTTTAAAAAAAATTATGATGGATAATTGTTATGGCTTAATTCATTAGGGGATATTGACCGAGAATTTTGGGATGACGATGAACGATGAGTAGAAAAAAATTAACCCGATGATGGTGAGACTACTCAAAACAAATTCATTTTTTTTTATTATAGGTGATTTTTTTTTAAAAAAAAAGAATTATGAGCGGCTAATAAAAATTAAAATGTGACGGTTCTCTTGAAATACAAAAAAAAAAATACGTGATTATGCTTGTATGTGTCTATTATATCCACGGTCGTGCAGTATGCAGATGCATGTATACAGGTTCGAATTATTTAATATCTTATATTTACTTAATTTATTTTAATTTCACACCGTGAGTAAATTAATAAAAAATAATGTTATTATTAATACAAATTCAGATAACGTATATACAAAATATGTGCAAAAATCAAAAATATTATGTTAAAAAAGGTTATGTCAATTGATAAAATATGCCCAAAATGAATTTAATATACTCTTAGAAATATTTGGCACATCGAATAATTTCAAAAAATTTATAAAATATTTTTTACATTTTTTTTTTATATTCGTCTAACGCTTTATTGAAGTAAAGGTTAAATGATAACGTGGCGTGGCTAAGAAATTAGTGATATTTTAATTTATTTAATAAATAGATTTTATTATTATTGAAAATAGAAAGTATAAATTATATTATTAAAATAATGAGATTATATTATCGAATTGTACAGTTTGGATATTGTTTAATACTAATTTTAAATACTTCATAGTCTACAATAGAAAAAAGGTCATTGGTTGTTCTAATACGTTTTCTATAACTAGTTTTAGAATTACACCGACATAATTTATCTTGAGTAAAATCGGAAACTTTTGATTCCATCCTAAATTCGCTATTACCAAACCATGGACCATAAATATCTACATCCAGATCATTAGGATAATATATAGCTTTCTTATTATTATTTTTGACTCGACTGAGAATTGAATTTTTAATATTCCCATTTTTTAATGAAAAAATGAAACTATCGTTCGTTTCCATATAAGTACCCGGTGTAGAATTATCCCAAGCTAAAGGATTATAACCACCGACTATTTCGTCAGTCCCTGAGATCTTTGCAACCACAATCGTGCAAGCGTGTCCATGACATAAATTCCAAAATGTCTTGGGACGAAAACTCCCGCTACTTCCTCGAAGAATTAATTGAAAATTATAAGGTATATTTTCTAAAGAATAAGTTGTAGATTTTCGATCAATCCAGGATGAAAGTTCTGCAACATGATCTTCGTTAATTATAGTTGAAAATGGTCCATTTACTCTCGCTGGTAATATAGGTGATACAAGAGCTTCAACTGATTTATTTGGGAACATATGATGTTGGATTAAGTCATCCCAAAGTTGTTCGTCAAGAATTTTTTTATATGGCCTTACTTTCTTCCAAATATCTTCTCTAGGAATATAAAAATATCGAATAAGTGGTAAACATTGTTGTAGAGTTATTTTCAAAGCATCGAAATTTTCTTTGGACCATTCTTTAAAATCACCAGGTAAAGTAGGATTTTGTGTAATTCCCCATTTGATAATGTAATCCCAAATTTTGATTTCTTCAACTTGCAAGTCATCTCTTTTCAAAATTGTAACCAATGCTCTTTCTTTAAGTGATGTGAAATCTCCCGAATCAAAAATCAAATTCGGATATTTTACAATAATATCATTATAAAATTTTTTCAAATCTTTAAATTCTTCACTATCGAAGATTGAATTATAAACGAGTGAAAAATGAGTTCTTAACCAAGAATCTTTAGATATGATAAGGTAACCTTCTAATTTTGCTGATAGTTCTTTGAGTTCTAATTCATTTGCATTGATCATTAATTCATAAATGGTCATGGTATCCGAATTTTCAATATCGACAATTCCACCATAGATATATCTAAAAGCATAAAATGTATTTCATTTTATTAGTTTCGAGCCATAATATATAATTAATTAAATAATCAAAAGTCATAAATAATTTCTTTTTAACTTACTTAAGAATAATTTCAAATATTTGAGCAGAAATATTTGGTTTAATAATAGTTTTGATGTGATTTTCATTCGTTGTAGCGTTCTCTATTTCTTTATCAAAATAGGGTGAACGACAACGTAATACAACCGAATGTGCAGTAAAAGATTTCATATTTTCTTCTTTATCAACTTCGATGACAACATTATATTCTTTTTTATCATTAAGAATTCCTGAAAAATCAAGAGATAATTTATCAAAAAATTTAAATGACATTTTTATGATTATTTTAAAACTTCGAAAACTGCTCGTTTATACAATTTCTTGTACAATTTATTGACAATATCTCATCGTTCTTAAAAGGTAATATTATTTAATAATATTTTTGTCAAACATAACACTACGCTTCGATATCATTATTATTTATTATTTTTACTTTATTAACAAAGACATTTTTTATTTATTTCGAAACTTCAAACTGATCCGCTTGTACAATTTCGTCATCGTTCTTATATAAGGTAATATTATTAAAATAGACCCCAATCTAGACTTTTATCGTAGACACCCTATATAAATAAATTTTTAAACGTGATAAAAACAATATCTAAGATCTATTCTCATTATTTATTATTTTTATTATTTTTAAATTATTTTTTATTATTGACATAATAAGAAACAATTTCACTTTATAAAAAATAATTCCTTGTTATGGTTAGTGGTTTTGCTATTTATATTTATATTTATTATTTATTATTATTTAATATTTTTTATGCATATTAATATATACATAAATACAGCTTTTTGAAGAAAATCATTCCTTTTCGGGAAAAAAAATGAAATAAATTAGTTTTAATTTATCTGGAAGAAACAAATATTTTTTTTTCGTATCTAAAAAAAATAAGAAGAAATAATTTTTTTGGTAAATCATGATCCAAAGGATCCGTAACCATAGTATCAATTCGCTGCATCAAGCTTGAATGTTATGAGATGCACTTTACGGTATGAGCAATTTATTCCTTTGGCGATTACCTTTTATATATAATTGTTACAATTATGATTTTCGTGTTTTTGCATTTTAATAGCTCATCTACGTAAATAAAATAAAAATTTATTATTTTCATGCAATTCGAGAACGTTGCGTTGAACTTGAAATTTGTTGAAGAAATGCAATATTCAAAGTAAATTACAAATTATATATAAAATAAAATTTATTTTCGTGTTATCAAGCGTTTACTTAGTAGTGATATATCATTACATTGTTTTAATATTTAATAAATGCGAAAAAATAAATAAATAAAAATAAAGAAGAGGCTATTAAAAAGTAATCTTGGTATTTGCTTTATTAACAAATAATAAACTTTTTATAAATAAAGAAGAGGCTGATAAAAAGTAACCTTGGTGTTTGTTCTACAATTAAATAATAAAGTTTTTTTTTTATTATGTTTTTCATAAATCCCGATTTCATGTGATAATTTTAAATATTCAACCAATTAAATTATTATCCTATAGGCACAAAAAAAATGGATTTCTAATAAAGAGATCAGTGGCATAAATACAGTAGTTCATTTGCATAAAAAATAAATTTTTTTTTTTTGTGCGTGGTATTTTTTCTTTATTTGAAAAATCAGTGATAATGAATTGAATTAATTGGATATCAGAGATAACCATTGTAAATATAAAGTTATATAAAAAGAATAAAAATTGGATAAGATAAAATCGTCTAAATTTTGAAAAAATAATTGTCCCAGTATACCTGAATTGTCCCAGGATACCTGAATTGAAATATAATTTTTGTCGATTTTTTAAATAAATTTTTATTATTTTCTAAGTTGGATCTAAGTGCTATATTTATATCTTTGCTATTATCTAATTTTTCTTCTTCCTTTTATTTTGTATTTTTTTTTTCTTTTTTTTTTTTTTTTTTTTTTTTTTTTTTTTTTTTTTTTTTTTTTTTTTTTTTTTTTTTTTTTTT